>JACEIK010007221.1:66280-78699 GCA_018107945.1 Datura stramonium
CTCTCTCTCTCTCTCTCTCTCTCTCTCTCTGTTTCTATCCATCTCTCTCCCTCTCTCACCTCTCTTTGTTATTTTCTCTCTCTTTTTCCTTTATCCCCCTCTCTCTCCCTCTTTTTCCTTTCTCTCTCTCCCTCTATCTTTTTGTGTTTTTTTGTATTTTTTTATATTTTTTAATCACGAATGATACAATCGATATAAGAGCGAATGAATACACATGATACAAGAGTGAGTGAATACAGGATAAATTAGAGCGAATGGATACAACATAAATGCATGTATTAATACAACAAATACAATCGCCTAACATTTTAAAAAATATACAAATACAAAAAGAGGCGAAAATACAACACATAGAGAAATAGAGGATACAACCTACATTTGTGTGTGAATAACAAGTCTAATTTTCTAATACCTCAAAAATATAGAAATACAATTAGAGAAGGTTGAAAATATAAATACAGAGAGAGGTGAAAATATAGTGTACACAAAGGGAGAGAGGAAGAGAGAGATAGAGAAAGAGAAAGAGAGAAAGAGGGAAGAGAGAAGAGAGAAGGAGAGAGGGAGAGAGAGAGAGAGGGAGAAAAAGAGAGAAAGGTATGAAAGATTATAATTAATCCCAACGGGATTTTTTTTAGTTTGTCATTTAAAAAAGATAGTTTCTCGTATTTCACTCAACACATTAAATAGTGTACTTGTATATAAATATAAAACACCCTAACTTTATGAATACATCCGATAGAAACTTAAAATACAGCTATAAATTATAATTAATGAAAATGTAGTTATGATGACCCATTTTCAGTCAAAAGTATGTCATTTATGTAAATTTGTCAACTTTATTTTCACTCATTACTTTGATAAATTTCATCTTTTTTCAAATCATTTAGATTTCAAAGTCGAAGATTGGAAGAGTTACATATATTCTTTTTTAGAAAAAAACATATAATTTTAGTTTTTAAGTGACATGTATCATTAATTGTTTTGTGTCTAGACACGTAAATGACAAGTGAAAACTCACATAGATAATTTCATGAATAGAGGTGTTATGAGACACATTTTTGACAAGTATAAATGTGTATATGCTTGCTAGTTAAGATTATATATCTAACTTATAGAACTTGTCAAGTTTAAGGGGCTATTTAAGTATNCTATTTAATGTGTTGCAAAATAAACACTATAAAGTAAATACATCATAGATAAGTATATTTTATGGAGACATGATAAAGCTCCCAACTTCTTTGACATATCACGGATATGTGACTAATACCCTTTTCCTTTACATCGGTAACATTTATCTTTTGAATTTCTCTTTTGCATCAGATAGCTAGGAGAAATGCAAGTTGAGATCCAATTGGTAGGGATGGATAAATACACTTTATGGAATCGCACTATGATGTTAACTCTATTGACGTTGAATAAAGTTGGATTTTGTTGATGGATCCGTCAAACAAGACACATTCGGAGAAAATTAGGTCAACCAATGGGATTGGTGTAATGCTATGGTAATCTCGTGGACCATGCGAAATGTAATTAAATATTTACTTGTATTCTTTTTATATCTAGTGCGTATTCTGTTTGTAAGGACTTGAAGAAACGCTTTGATAAAATCAATTTGTTGAGAGTTTATCAACTAAAGAAGGAACTTGCTATATTAAATCAAAGAGCCTGATCACCTGTGTCTAGATATTAGTCGAGGATGAAGGATCCATGGGATGATATTGAGTTGATTATTCCACCTCTTTCATGTGATTGTGAGAAGTCTAGGGATTATACTATGCAAATATTGAATAAGAGGTTGTTGGAGTTTATGATGGGGTTGAATGGTGAATATAACCAGGTAAGGAGCTAAATCTTGTAGATATCACCAACTCCTGGTGTAAATCAATCCTATTCTATGATTACCTAGGATGAGAGTCAAAAGTTGATATCTGGAGCTCAGGCTTCTTAGGGAGATATTGTTGATGCTACAACCTTGTTCACTAAGACAACTCAATTCAAGCCAAAGTGAATTTCAAATGGCTTTTGTGACAGTTACACCCCTTATTTAAATCGTATAATTTGGCATACATATATTCATGTTGTGAGTTGAAAGATTATACTTTATACATCGTGGGAAGGTCATAGGTTGAAGGCGTAAACGAATCGATGAACGAATGACAAAATCAATCAGAGTCCAGGCCAAATGGCCTGCCGCAATGCGAGCTGCTAGGCTCTATGCGACACGGTAGGACAATAAGGCATGCCTATATGTGTGTGTGTATTGCACACTTAGCTCATTTGTAATATTTACTCCATAGAAGCAGCTAGGTCCCTCTTAATTTCCTCTTAGGTTTTCAAGAAATTCTAAGAGAATTCAAGGTCCAAATCTCATCTAAACCTCAATCAAACTTGGAAATAAGTTGCTAAGGCCGTAAGGAACATCGTAGTGGAGTGGCTCATTAAATTCGGCTCAAATTTGGCATAGTGGTGAAGTGAATAATCTGGAAATTAAATTCCTCCATATCCAAGCTCTTCCAAGGTCGAGGTGAGTTATTCTATCTTCTCTCTCGCTAATAATTCGTGGTTATACACTAAATTGGAAAACCGCCATCCTGAACTTGTTATTGTTCTTGTTGGGTTGAACTTGGAAGTCTGGTGAGAAGTATATATATGTGTTTATGTGGGTTGGAAGTTGAAGAATAGCAAGCAAAGGCTAAAGGTTATCATCGGTAGAATCGAATTCGCGCGAAAGGAATGTAAGGCACAAACTCTTCTTTGTATATGCACGAACTCTATGTCAAATGTTTATTGTTGAATATTTCTTGTTCCAAAACATATATAAAATAATTCTTAGCACCTTCCTAAGATCGAAGTACTTCATTTATAATAATGAAATCGATATGTTAAAGGTTTGAGGATATGAATAAGGAGATTGTGCTATTGGATAGTAACTTGTAAGTTGAATGATTTAGTTGGTTTAATTGTGGTGTTAGAAGACCTGTGAGATGGGAATTGGTAGTTATCTTCTTTAATATCTTAGATATATTTTGTAAGATCGATTATTTATTCGAACTCTTCTTGTTTCCTATTGTCAAACCCTCATTCTAATTCTTGCCTTGTTATGGGAATTATAAGGACTCTTATATTTTCGAAGCGACTGGAGTAAGTTGAAAAACATGAATATGTTGTGATGAATTGTTAGGAAGACACTATAAAGAGCATTGGATATTAGCTTTAAGATGACTAAGTTAGACGGATGTAAACACGATAGCTTTAATCCAAAAAGGAACTCTTGGTCTAGAATCCAACTATGTTGACATCCAAAGTCATCCAGTCTTAACTCTTAACTCAACTCCAAGTCCCTATGAGTTACTCTTATGCTCTTATCTATACAATCATATGGGTCTTATTCTTCAGAGTCTTATGTTTACGTTCATGTCACATGTGTCATGTTATGGTCATTTCACGAGTTATAAAAGAGTCATATGTATAGTATGTCTTCAAAGTTAATGAATTTCTCATAGCAGGGTATATGCTTTGTCTTTCAAGCTATAATAAGAGGGAAATACCCTATTGGTCATATATGTACACATATGTATTATACCTATTCCGAGTATCTGAAGGCCTACGAGCAATTTTGAGATATATATACGTATTATTCGCGGTTCAAAAATCAGAAGGCCCCTATATATGGGCTATATAGACTTTTCATGCATTCATGCACATAAGGTTACATGCTACAGAGTTAAAGGTTGTCTCTTCCTTACCCTATCTTATTGACTTGATTTCAGTTATCTTATTTTTATTGTTTTACGTCTACTGTTTTCAACTTTACATACCAGTACATATCATTTGTACTGATGTCCCTTCTCTTGGGGACCCTGTATTCGTGCTGCAGGTACATATGGAGGCCCAGATCACCCTCTGCAGTAGAAGCTTTTGAGTTCATCAATTGAGTTTGTATGCTCCTTTGTTTTTTCTGAAGCAGATGTCTAGATTGTTAGTTTTGCATTTGCATGAGTTTTGATATACAGATAATGGGTAGGGCAGGGCCCTGTATCGATCATCATTATACCATCTTAAAGGTTTTGTGGATATAGTTGTGGGTTGTATAGTGCAGTTAATATCTTTGCCAGTCTTCTATATTTTATTTTGTTGTATTGCAGCCTTGTCAGCTTTCCTTTCTTAGTTGTTGTTGGCCTTTCCAGCCATATCATTATTGTTATTTAGTTGTTATGACCTTTTCGATCTATATATTTTGTTGTTCAGTAGGTTATGATTGTAGTCTTAATGACCCAAATGTTATGATTACAACTGATATATAGTTGGCTTATTTGGTCACGTAGACACTGGGTGCCAGTCGTGCTTCCCCAGGTTTGGATAGTGACTTCTGTCAGATGAAGGGCCACAACAGGACATTTGTTCAAACTAATTTTTTGTGATTTTTGTAAAAACAAAGTTCATATTAAGGAGAATCGCTACAAGATGATAGGTTATCCTCCTGATTTAAGAACCAAAAAAAAATGTAGTGGTTTCATATTTTCACCATGGAGAAGGTGACACTTCCTTCTAGTCTGTCCATGCCAACATTTAAGAGGCATGAGTATGACATAGGTATTTCATAGGACCAATATGAGAAGATCAACTTAATGATGTACAAATATTTTACATAAGACAAATATATGAAGATCATAAATCTGTTAAATCATCCTTCTGTGTCAGATGCTAGTGTTAATATGGTAGGTAAACCCATTTGTTATCTTGTTACTGCTCCTAGTTAGATATTTGATTCAGGAGAAATAAATTATATGATCAATGATGTAACTATTATTTACCATGGTGGATTAGTAGGAAATTCAAGGAAGGTGCAATTGCCTACTGGGCAACAACTGATATCACACAAATAGGAAATTATACACTGTCAGGAGATGACATCATTAATCAAGTGCTATGTGTACCAAGTTTTAGATTCAATCTCTTGTGAGTTTCTAAATTGACAAAAGAGATGAATTGTTGTGCAAACTTCTTTCCTGATTTTGTCTTCTAAGATCTCTTCACTAGGGTGTGAAGGAGATTGGTAAGAACGTGGTTGGTTTGTACATGTTGGAATCACCAAAGAAGCCTAAGATTATGGTTGTTCAAGCACAGACTGTGGAAACTGCGGAAGTACAGAAAGACTTATGACACAAAAGTTTGGGGCATGTATCACTGGGTGTGCTTAGGAAAATTGATGTTTTTAGTAACGAAGTTGGTTTCTCAATAAGACATTGTGATGTTTGTCCTATGGCTAGAAAGACTAGATTTCCATTTTGTATTAGTAGTAGTAGGACTGATTCTCCATTTTAGTTGTTGTATATTGATGTATGGGGACCATACAAGATTCCCACTAACAATAATATATGATATTTCCTAATTGTTGTTGTTGATTTTTCTAGATGCACATAGGTCTTCTTATTGCATCTTAAATATGATGTTGCGTCAATTCTTAAGGATCTTCTTATGATGATTAGAAATCAATTTAACATAACAGTTAAAAGGTTTAGATAAGATAATGACCTAGAATTCTTCAACAGTACTTGCAATGATTTATTAACGTAGAATGGAATAATACACCAAAACTCCTGTCCACTCACTCCTCAACATAATAGAGTGGTAGAGAGGAGGCATGGACACATCTTGAAAACTACAAGGGCCATCAACTTTCAGATTCACTAACCAATAAGATTTTGGATAGACTATATTTAGTATGTTATGTATGTGATAATAATTCATTCTACAATTCTGAATAATAAATCACCTTATGAAATGTTGTATACAAAAATCACATTTCATTACTCACATGAGAGTCATTGGTTGTCTATGCTATGAAACTAATCTAGTAAGGAGAGATAAGTTTAGTGCTAAAGAGATTAAGTCTGCACTATTGCGCTATGCTGTCAAACAAAAGGGGTACAAGATCATTGATCTGTCTAATAATACCATGTTTATCAGTAGGGATGTGGCTTTTTATGAGAATATTTATCCATTTCATCAGGATAAGCCACCTATTGGAGATGGTTTTCAGCGTGCATCAGATTAATTGGCTAGTTTTATGTCATAGGTTGAGGAGGTATCTTCTATAGATTTTACCTTACCACAAGAGTCTTTAGTTGACCATATGCTCTCAAACATTGCTATTTTCATACAAGAGACTATTCAGCTTGTAGCTGATGTTGCTCTCCTAGATTTTGTTAATGATATGCCTATGGATTAATAGGCTATTGTTCAACCTACAGTAGGTACTGCTTCCCTAAATCATAGGAAATCTACTAGGGAGAGGAGACCTCCCGCATGGATCAGAGACTTTGTGCAACCTGCTACTGCTAAGCCTCCAAATAGAGTTCACTCATGTCTTTATCCTCTCTTTGTTGTCCTGAATTATGCTAGCTTTTCTGTGGATTATTAGATCTTTATAGATTAGTCCTCATTGGACACAAAACCAAGGACTTATTATGAGGATATGACTGATGAAAGGTGGGTTGCTGCAATTAAAGTAGAGATCAAAACATTGAAGAATAATAAAACCTGGAAAGTGATTAATTTTCCTCAATGGAAGAAGGAGATAAGTTGCAAGTGGAGTATATAAAATCAAGTATAAGGCCACTAGAGAAGTGGAGAGGTTTAAAGCGAGGTTGGTGGTCAAAGGATTCAATCAAAAGGAAGGGGTTGATTATCAAGACACTTTTTCACCAGTAGTAAAAATAGTAATTTTGAGGTCTGTGCTTTCTATTGCTGCTGCAAAAGGTTGGCTAGTATATCAGATGGATGTATTCAATATTTTTCTACAAGGAGATCTTACGGAAGAGGTGTACATGAGCCTACCTCAAGGCTTTACTTATTGACCAAGGAAGGTTTTAGGCTGCTTAAGTATCTTTACGGACTCAAGCAGTCCTCTAGACAATGGAACATAAAATGGACCATTGCTTTGCTATCCTCCGGCTTCCTTCGAAGTCATCATGATTATCCTTTTCCCACCAAGAAAGAGAAAGGGAAAATAGTTGTAATCTTTATTTATGTAGATGATTTTCTTTTTACTAGTAATAATGTAGTGTTTGTACAGAACACTAAAAATATACTCCAATAACACTTCAAGATTAAGGATTTGGGTGAACTGAGGTATTTTTTGGATTTTAAATTTTTCAAAAATAAGAGTATCTTTGTTATGCACCAAAGAAAACATGCTCTTGAGTTGATTGTTGACATGGTAATCACAAGTGTTAAACTTGTTGGTTCACATATGAAAATGAATTCCAAGCTCACCACTATTGTATTTTACCAACACTTAGAGATACTTTTGATCCACTCTTAGCTGATCCAACCAATTTTCAAAGAGATTTATTAGAAGGCTTCTTTCTTTTACAAACATAATTCCTGACATAGCCTTTGTTGTTTAGTGATTGAGTCAATTTATGCAAGCCTCTAAGTCCTCACATATGGATGCAACCACTAGAGTTGTAAGGTATATCAAGCAAGCACTTGATCTAGATGTATTTGGTTTTGTAGTTTCCTATAATGTCCTAACTACCTACTATGTGTTGATTGGGCATCATTCCCCAATACCGAAAAATCAATATCTAGTTATGTACTTTTCTATGGTTCCTCTCTTGTCTCTTAAAAGTCTAAGAAGCAGTATACCATATTTAGGAGCTATGCCAGGGAAGAGTGCAAAAATTTGGCTTCTGTTGTTGTTGAAGTTGTTTGGATTGTTAGCCTTTTCAAGGAACTGGATGTGTCACTAAGGGTGCCTGTTCTTGTACTGTGATAGTAAGTCTGCCATTCAAATTGTAGCAAATTCAGTATTCTATGAACATACTAAAAACATAGATATTGAAGGATATTCTATTTGAGAGAAAGTGCAATAAGGCTTGATCTCTACATTATATCTTCCCACTGTTGAGCATCCTGTTGATGTGTTAACAAACGAGATTACTATATTTTACCATGATCACTTGATTTCTAAGCTAGGTTTGAAGAATAATTTCATATCACCTAACTTGAGGGGGGCTAATAAATAGTTAGTTACAAGGACACAGGTGCCTTAGGGGTTCAGCTGGAGCTTAGCTAGCACCTAGATGTCTAGTGCTAATTACTTGTTATTTGTTATTTAGTTAGTTATAAATAGAGTCAGTTACTAAGCTGAGATTAAGACCGCAATTATAAGTAATATTACATTGTTCTTTCTTATTCAATAACTTGAAGATAATCTGAAAAAAGTTTCCACAAAAGACTCTCTTCTTTCTTTCCTTTTCTCTTGCATGTTTGGTTCAAGTATAGGAATGACCTAGATTGCTAAAGTTTACGCAAAGTATTTTCTCGACATGATAGATTCTAGTGCTGATAATGTGTTATAAAATAAAGACAATAAAATAAATACACTAGAGTCAAGTATAGANGAGAGAGACTAATATGTTATTCAACTTTTAACTGATATATACAAATGAACTGAATTGGATTCCTATTTATAGAAAAAAAGAAGTAGTTTTAAGATTTTTAAAAAAATGCTTTGAGGATTTTCCAAGTTGTATGCTTTTGACCAAAGAAATTGGTACAGTTAAATTTATAGGGGGATCACAGACACGTAATATTAATCAATTCAAGAAATCAAATTTATGATGATAAAAAATAATGATAAGAGAAATTAATGAGAAAAAATATATAAGTCAAGTAAATATATTTAAGAATAAACGTCCTCTGAAGTTATCCTGGCTGATTGTCTGAGGCCTTTAGTACCTCGATTATACGGAACCAAAAGCCTAAGCAAGTAAACCAAAATATGAAAGACAGTAAATGAGAGAAAATTATAGTTTAAATGTAGTAGTAATAGTTTATTTCACCATTCATTCATGTCTATCACAAGTGATGAGAGAAGTTATTTATAGTTTTTCCCAGCTGTACTCTAACCAATCAAATAACTCTAGTAGGACTAATAGTACACTAGTGGTAATCATGATTTTAGTGCAAGGACATTGTAAATGCTAGCTGCTATTATGTCATTTTGTGTAGATTCCATGTATGATCTTGTTTATGTGTCATTGTCCTTTTCTTAATGCTTTCGTGCCCACATTGTTGATGAAAGATTTGTAGCCTCTCTGTAATTATCTTCGAAGGCACGATAGTTATCGAACACCTCTTGCCACATATTCAGAAATTACCCTTGCCTTCACATTGGTTGTTACATTATGATCTTAACTCTCTGTACGATGTTGCATGCTTCCTGCCAGTCCCTCCAGTTTCCAGATACTAACTAGAGAAGTACTCGGGAAGTGAAATAGTCACCAGTATTTCCCTTAAGCAGGAAAATCAAAGGTTTTCATTAGGCAAAATGTCACCTGATATGTTTCTCACACGCCCAAAAAGATACCTTTTGTTTTCACATTAAATGTTATTCTCCACGTGTCATTACTTTAATTCTTTTGAGCAATTATGCTTTTCAAGGTCATTATTCCTTCTCTACCTTTAATTATGACATTAATTATCTCTTCCTCCCTTTACACTTGATCAACTTTCCTCAAGAAAGAACTTCCAAGTTTTGTTGTTCCATACCTTCAATCCTTCATCTGTTTTCCAGAATTATTTTCAAATATTCTCGTTCCCAGCCTTCAATTCTTCATCTATTTTCCATAAAATATCTCCACAACTTCAAATCTTTTTCAAGAACAATATTTAAATATTTGTGATGTCTTCTTTTGGAAAACAAACCGATCTTTCTTATTTGCTTGGTGGAGGGAAAAAAATAGAAAATTCGATGCTCCCCCCCAAAATCCACCATCGATATGATAGTTCCAAAATCTTGGAACTTTTAGAATGATTATAAAGCCTGAGAGGCTTTTGTTATGAAAGTCGGTGATTGAGACCTGTTGGCTAGTGATTATATTTTCTTTATTACAGAGGCCTACCTTCTGGTGGTTTGGGTTGATTGCCATTGGTCAGAAGAAAAAGTCTTGGTATGTATCCCCAATCCTATCGAGTGTGTGGACTTTTTTTGAACTGGTTATTCTTTTGTATATACCTACTCCTTTACTCTAGGTTTTGGACATCCGTCTATTGATACTGTCATCCTTCATCTTTGCGAAACTTACAAAATCTATTTGGCACAAGTTGGTCTCTGTATGGATGGGCGTAGCTTGCCTCCAATACCTGGGGAATGAATTTGACCTATGCTTCTCACTTATTCACCTCATTCTTCTATACTCTCCCCATTTCTTTTGCGGGGGATTTTGAACCTAGCTCATCGTGGAAAGAAAGCCATGCTCTCCAATATTGATGATGATTATGATCGAGGTTGGATGGAGAGGTTTGTACTTTTGTGCAACACCCCGAAACTTTTCTAGACCAGGCTCAAACCTTGCAAGAAAAATTCCAGAAGAAACCAGAAAAAAATGTCTTAGAACAAATGAGACAATGAGTCGTAGCTAGCTTCAATGACTCGTTGTGTCAGTCGTGGTTAGTAGAATTTTGGTCTCTAAGGAACAAACGAGACAAGGTACAACCCGTGGTGAGGAACAACGAGTCGTCCTGTCAGTCGTTGTTTCCCTAGTGCAGAAATCCTTTCAGGAGCCCGCGACTCAACCAACTAGTCGTTGTCAGAAACGATGACCCGTTGTGTGAGTCATTAGGTGAGAACCCTAGAAACCCCTTCTAGAGGTGATGAGTGGGAACGACTCTTTGTATCCCACAATGAATTAGGGTCACCACCCATCGTGTAAACTTTGGGAATTTTTAGAATTTTTCCAGTGAAGGTGACGACTGGAAACAAAGACCCGTTGGTTCAACCAAGGAGTCGTTGTGTCACCCGTAGTCAAGCTTATCAACTTTCCTTGACCAGTGGCCACAGGAGGAACCAATGACCCGTTGGTTCATCCAACAAGTCATGGTGACCCCCATTGCCAGATCTAGTATTTCCTATCTGCAAGCAGTGGGACCAACTAGAGGTCCCAACGAGTCGTGGTCATAACCAACGACTTGTTGAGTGACCTGTTGGGACCCTATCGGTCATTTTTCAGATTTAATTTTTAGGGTTATTTTTATAATTTTTCACCTACTTAGTCCCTAAACTACGTTGTTTTGGATTTTAATCAGGGGTTTTAGAGGGGGGTAACCGATGGTTTCTCTCATTTCTCATCTCTTCAACAGTTAGAACCTACAGTTTCTCTCAGAAAGGCTTAGAGTAGAAGTTAGGGAAATCGGTCCTCCTCAGATTTTTTCTCAAGGAATTATCTTAGGGATTTCCATCACCAGGTATGTTGGAATTCAACAAGGGAATAGTTCTTCCCTTGTGTCTCAGAAATCTTCTCTATCAGTTCCAGCTCTGAAACTTTAGAATGTGAAGAAATTATATGTCATACTTTGTTTAATTCATGTGTAATGTTATTTATGTTAATTGTAGATATTTTTCCACCAGTTTGTGACTATATTGATGCTTGTCCCTATAAAGTGAATTCTAGCCCCAACTCTTGAATGCAGAAAACTAGAGTCTTGCATAAATTATCCAAATTGCTTGATTATGTTAGTGTTGGGATTTCCCATATTGTTAGTATGTATTGAAATTTCATTCAGATGCATGTTAGTTCAATTTAAGTCAAAATGTTAGAATACTCAGTGTTACTCAGAAATGTCAGCTGATCAGTTTGACTATAGAAATTCTCGAGGTGTTAGTAGTGCCTCCCAGTTATCAATATTAGACTCAGTATCAGATTTTAGTGGTTCTTTAGGCGGTCATGACACTTTCAGATAAGCAGCTCTGACCAGCCTTAGGACCCCAACTTCATATTATAGTTTGTTCTTTAGACGGTTACGACTCTTCCAGATAAGCAGCTCTGACCTGTCTTAAAACCCAGTTATAGAATCCAGTCTGATAAGACTTTAAGGGTACTCTTAGACAGTATCCCTGACTCAATTGAAGTCTTGGGCCCCAGTTTTAAGCTATCGGCTTAGTAGTTAGTCTAGGACTATCCAGTGGGAGTAGGACTTAGCATCGAGCGGACCGGGGTTCCAGCACACCCAGGTTCCAAAACTACATTGCCACTGTAGGTTATATTTATTGGCCTCATGGCCCAAACCTGTGATCACTCAGTTCATGCCCTTACACCCTGGCAAGGTATATTGGGTCCTATCGATAAGGTGTATACATCGGACTCCATGTCTAGCTCACGTGGTTATATGTCGGTTATAGACTCTCCCACTAGTCAGTTAATTCAGTCTGTCAGTTTAAATCAATTTAGTACAGTATTTCAGATTAGTATCTCAGATTTTAGGCATGTCCTTGACTATCAGAAAGGGTCATTTAGACCATCTCAGTTTATTACAGTTATTTAGTTTCCAGCATTTTCAGTTGGTCATTGCATGTCCTTTCAGTTCAGTTATTTTATTCCTTGCATATGGTTCTCTCACTTACTCAGTAC
>JACEIK010007222.1:37505-78696 GCA_018107945.1 Datura stramonium
TCATCTTCTCTTCTACCAATTCTTGTAAGTATGTTACTTTAATTATGTTTTCTTGTAATTATACGAACTTGAGTAGCTAGAACCCTTCCTCTAGGGTTGAAGCCACAAGATATGGTTGAGACTATGTGAATTTGTTCTGCAAAGTTATTGATTGTTGTTTTGTCTTACTTTTTTAATTATGGTTGTTTTTATGATTGGTCACCATGAAAACACACACATTACACCTAGGTAAAATGTTGAGAAAGTAAACCTAGGCCAGAACAAAGAATTTAGGGAGAATTTTGTATCTTACGATATAATTCGCGGTTAGGATAAGAAATTATACCTAATTTCCCTTGCTTGGTTACTAAAATGGGATGAGATAGACACCAACATAGAATTGTCACATCACCACTCATAGAAGTAGTTGTGAAGCTAAGTTCGGTTAAATGATTAGAGGTACGAGAGTCCCTAATCAAGAGCATAAACCCCATAAACCACATTCCCATAATTGAATTTCCCACAAACTAGAATGTCACATCCCCGCTCAATGATGTAGTTGTGAGGCTAGTTTGTCGTGTTTAGAGGCTCGAAAGACCATGAACATGCATTTTCAATTATGTGAAAACCACATTCCCATAATTGACTCTCCTAATAAACTAGAATGTCACATCCCCCGGGCCAATGATGTAGTTGTGAGGCTAGTTTGTCGTGTTTATGCCTCGGGAAGACCATGAACATGCATTTTCAATTATGTGAGACAACAATCTATAATTCTATACTTAACCCATTGCAAAGCGTAGTATCACATGATTATCTCGGCCTAAGCTGTAGTTTCTCCTTGAATGATTTCGTGAGTATTTCAAGTGGACTACCCCTAGACTTAATTAAAATTTTTATAAAAATTCTATATCAACACTTGAGAAAGTTAATACACTTGAACTTGATAATTATCTAAATTGGTCCATTCCCCGTGGGTTCGACATCCGCCTAAAAAGGGCCACCATATTACTTGTAAGACCACATACACTTAGCGTAAGGCCGCTGCTAGCCTCAAAATTGCACTCTAAAACATTTAACCAACATAATGATTGGCCACTAGTCATTTGAAACTTACATGGTGTAACATCCTCTCACTTTTTAGGAACATTCGTCTCGAATGTTAACTTCTTAAATTATGAAATCTTAAACTTTTAGTTACTTATCCTTGAAAAATTTCGCGTAGCCTCCCGTAATATGGACTATCCGAAAACTCAAACGCAAAACTCCAACACAAGTACTTTACGCACTCATGTAGTCTCACAACCAGACTGGAGTTAACTACATCAAATATACATATATTTAACACCATCATGAAACAATGACTGAATAGCTAAGCGTACCTTTAACCGCCCGCATAGTCCTTTCCGCATAAATGAGGGTATCTAATTCTCATTTTCAACCTCCCAAGTCATTTCTTCTCTTCATTCTTGTTTCTCCAATACCTTAATGTAAGCGACATCTTTAGTTCTCACTATGAACTCACAATCCAATATAGCTATTGAAACCTCTTCAAGATAACTCAAGCATTTGACATCCTCAACTGCACAATTCCAGAGGGATCTCCTATGCACTTCGTAGCATCGACACATTGAAGATTGGGTGGATAGATTTTAATTCTAAAGCGTATCTGAAATTTATAATACCTAGACTACTCTCCTTAGGAGTCGATACATAAACATATAGCAAACCTTACGCTGCTTGCCCTTCTTACCAAATCTCATCAAGTTCTTCATCGAAACTTTCAAGAATACCCAATCACCTACATCAAACTCTATTCCTTCAACGCACACAAAGATAGGACTTTTTGGCGCTTAGCTGTTAACAAGCGTTCTCTAATGTTTCACCTTCTTCTCGACCGATGAATAATATATGGCCTAATCAATCCCGATTCTCCTACTCGAACCAACTAACCGGGGATCGCATTTCCTTCCACAAAGTCAAGGCACCATTTTAATCATTAATGCACCAGGTTGTACGTTAATTCCATAAGTGGCAAATGCTCATCCCGCTTGCCTCCGGGTCTAAACACACACGCCATAGCATGTCTTTGAGTCGCTCCGACTGTACGTTCTCTCTTCCCCATCCTGGGCCTAAGGATGGAAGGTTGTACGTGAGGTTAACTGTATTCCTAGACCTTTCTGGAAGGGATTGCAAAAATTTTGCTGTGAATGTGCCCCACTATCGAAATAATTGATACCGAACACCATGCAATCGAACTATTTCTTTGATATACATTTTTAGCATAGTCCTCGCTGAGAAGACAGCCCTCGAATGGTAGAAAATGAGTTTACTTCACAACCTATCAATGATGACCCGTATAGAATCAAATTATGCCTGGTATGAGGTAATCCTATCACAAAACTATTAATTTCCTCCGATTTCCACATAGGCACCGGCTATTTCTCGCGTACCGCCGGGTTTTTGATTTTCATCCTTCACGTGTTCGCAATTAGACATTGTGCCACAAACTCGCTATTTTTCAATGCCGATTACCAATAAATTTCTTTTTATATCATGGTACATTTTCATGAACCTAGATAAAGAGAACAATAGGAATAATGTACTCCGCTTCATAATCTAATAGTGAAGTGTTTACCGTGATCCCAAGACGCAAAGGAGACCCCTATACCGCAAAACTCCATCTTCCATTACTTTGAACCACCTCCCCTCGCCGTGCCTTATTTCGAGTTGGGTTAGTTACGATTGAAACAGCCGCCTCCATTACCTCTAAAACCAATGATGCTACTGCGCATTCTGAAAAATCGTCATAACTTCGAATCTATTATACCGGCTGTAATCAGATTGGCTAACTAGTATAATTTTGAGTCGGGCTCTGCTATTCTCGGCCTTGCATCTGCTAAAATCCTATAGATTTGGTGGATCGACAATGGCTTTTCCTTGATGGTACAAGATATTCACATCGTAGTCTTTCAATAATTCTAACCAAGCGAAACTCGTAAATTCAACTCTTCGTGTGAAGATATACTGAGGACTTTTATGGTCAGTTAAAATATTCACATGAACGCCGTACAAATAGTTCCTCCATATTTTCAAGGCATGACTCACCGCGCTAATTCCAGGTCATGGGCAAGGTAGTTCTTTTCATGCTCTCGCCGCCTTGGGCCAAGCACCACCTTACCATGCCGCATCGTAATGCTGATCCTAACCTAACACCCAAAGCATTACAATATACTCCATACCCTTATGACCATTTGGCAAAGCTAATACGGTGCCGATGTCGGCCATTTTTCACTTCCTGGAAACTCGTTCACATGCTTCTATTTCAGAAGGAAATTTGGTCGCTTTTTGAGTTAACTTTTTCAAGGGTGCCGTACGTAGTAGAAAGCCCTTCCACAAACCTCCTATAATACCCGACTAACCCTAGGAAATTATGCATTCTATTGGAGTTGTATATATGTGCCATCTTATCAGCCTCAATCTTCTGAGTCTACCCGACACGCCTTCTATCACCACATGGCCTAGAAAGGCCACCAAACTAACCGAAAACTCACACTTGGAATATTTTTGCATATAACTCACTCCATCCCTAAGAATTTGGAGCATTGTCTCGTAAATGATCCTCATGTTCTCGCTTTCCGAAGGAATACACCATAATATCAACAATAAATACTATCACAATCAAGTCCAGATAATATCCTAAAATATCAGTTCATTAAGTATATGAACACCGCTGAGCATTTGTCCATATCAAAAGACGCGATTAAAATTAGTGCATATATCCCATCCAAAAGTGATTAAATATTGTTTCAACTGAATTACAAAATTTATCTGGTATCACCTTGAACACTTCTTCAGAATTTCTGAAGTCAACAACATCTGCTGGGAGTGGTACTTACTCTTGATAAAATGACACATTCACTTAGTTTTATAACCATAATAATCACATATGGAGGGAATAAGCTTCTTCCTTCACAAAATAAAACGACGTATCCACTCAAGTGAAGTACTACCGATAAAGCCCTTATCTAAAAATTCTTTCAATCACCTTTTAATTCATTAAGCTCAAGCATGTATAGATATAGGCCGAGCACTGCAATAAGCCAATTGCAAAATTGATTTCCCGCCTCCGGGGAATGCGAAGTTAATCTAGGAATACATCTCAAAATTCATCGACTCACTGTAATGATCAAGAGCCTAAATTCTTCTGACATCCTAAACCCTCACAATACATAAATACATCCCTTTGCTATCAATGTCCTCTCCGTAAGATAGGAAATAAACCTACCTTTCTGGGCCGTAGCCACATTACCTTCCACTCCCGTATCGCTCCCTAGGAAACTCGGAATCGGACAATCTTGTCCAACATTCTACTTTTTGGCATGGGCCATGGAGCTAGCCAATCCATACCCATAATTACATCAAAATCAATAATCTCTAATACTACAAAATCTCAAGTAAAGTCCGCGAACAACAACCTCTACCGTGCACTCTCAGAGACCTCTTAGCTATAATGGAATCACCGATGTGGGTAGACATGGAAAAGGGTCGTCGAAGCAATTCTAGCGTGATGCCGAACTTTCTGGGCCACTAACGGTGTAACATATGATAAAGTGGAGTCTGCCCATCAAATAATAAACTAATGTTAAATGTCCAAGATAATTCGCTACAATATCCGGCGACGATTTCGACTCCCGTCGCCCCGCAAAGCATATGTGCGACCTAGATCGGTACCTAAACCATGTGCCTCCCGATCCGCCGCCCGCTACTGGATCAAGGCCCGCACTTCGCTATAGGGACTAGGGAACGTGGACCCTACCGAAGATCTGTAATGTCTATCCCGATCACCCCGACCTTGAGTAGTGACAGCCTCCTCATCGACGACCCTCTTGTCCACATACATAACATGCCATAGAATCATATCCGCATTCCCGTAATGACGCTCTGCCGTAAATAGGGCAACCGATACAATACATCTTCTCTACTCGACCCCCTCCGTTGTTGTGATCCTACCGACCATGAGCTCTCATCGGCCTCGGTCGTCCCCGGTGACCAAACCTCAAGCCTCTTACCGCAACTGGGTGGCCCGTCTCGATAATCGTGGTCCGCTCACCTTGGGTCCGGGTCTAGTCCTACGGCCGCTTCCCGACTTTCCTTTCCATCCTCGCGCGTTGTCCGATTCCCTCAATACTTTGGGAAAATTCCTTAAACACGAGCAATTTCCTTTTCCTCTCAAGGAATCTATGATACATGTCTCTACGTATTCCTGGATTACACCTCATAATGAACCGTGCACTCTTGCCGGCATAACATATACAAAGGCCTGCATATTTCCTGCCAATGAATCAAACCTCATAGAATATTCTCCACCCGCTGGTCGAGCCCTCGCTCTCTAGGTGCAAAAGAGGAAAGTGAGGCTGAATAGGCAAGTCGGGCGTATGTTAATCGAGAAAACGCCGGCCAAGGGCCGAATCTCACTACCTCAGAGGAATAATGCCACGCTATTCACGATTTGCCGCCGGCGAGTCACCTATCTGGCTGGGCCGAATGATGATCAAGAGTTCTTGAAAATACTTGAAGACCCAGCGGTTCACAAATTTGGATCGGCAAAATGCAAAAGTGAACCACATGCTCACTAGAATTTAGAGGAAATATGTAAATGACACCGCTGATTACGGACAGTAACGGCACTACTCCAGGCCTCCGCTGGTTCCATAACAGAGCTATATGGCAATTGTCCATTATTGAAAAGGAGATGAAAAGTACCCTATTTTAGGTATAAATAGAAAAAGAAGTACTTTGCATCGATATGCGTAGAGAAAGATAGAAATAGAGAATTCAAAGAGAGAGAACAAAACTTACATCACATCATCTTTTCTCCTTGAAGGAAAAGAACATTCTCTTAGCCGAAAGAGGGGATTTTGAGGAAAATTGTAGAAAGTACTGCTCTAGTTCCTCTTATACTAGTAAGTTTTAGCTATTGTGAATGTTATTTTGTGAAGCCGAGTTATCTACTTGCTATTAAATTCACCGATGCTATTGATGAATTTGTTTTTTAATTCTAACTCTTAAGTAGCTAAAATCATTAACTAGAGGTGTGTGATGATGAATACTTTATTTGATTGGGTATTTCTAGAGTCATCTTCATGTTGTTCAATTAAGTGTAAATCTATTGCATTCCCTTAAATCTATTAATGAAGATCCATTGATTATGATATGGGTCTATTTATTCTTTCTTGATTATTGCTTGAGTGAGAATAATTGCGTATTGAAGAGAAAATAAAAGAGGGAATGGATAAAGATTGTAAAATTAAGCTAGGTATAGATAAAATTGCTTTCTCATTCCTTATTGGAAACTAATAGCTAGGTATAGTTCAATTGCTAATCCAAATCTAATTAGGTTTAGCTAAAATGTGGTTAGAGTCTTAATAAACTCTACCTAGAGGTAATCAATAGGCTTCTAGAAGTCTGCGACACCCACTTCCGAGATTATTTACAATTATTGAACTCGTAAGATCACCCGGCATGTCCCGATCTAGTTAGTATTTCATCTACACCGCATCTCTAGTATTTCATCTCTTGTTGACACTTTCTAGCTGATCTTGCTATTTTACTTCATTAAATCAACCAATACAACTCAAAATTTCAACGCTTAATTTGATTTGTTATTATACAAACTAATGGTGCAAACTAAGATCAATTTCTCAACTAATACTTGAAATTATCATTCCCTAGTCCTCGTGATTCAACCTCACACTCATTGGGTTACTTGTTTTGATATTTCGCCGAGTATATTCTTTTGATTTAAGAAATATATTTTGACGTTATCAAGGACCACTCCCAATGCTTATAGAAATAATAACTATGGTTCATCCAAACGACGTTCATCCCTATCGATGACTATTCTCAATCATTGGGTCAGTCTCATAAGCGTATTTCAAACTAACCGTTTTGAATATGTTCCAAATTAAATTTCTTGTGACCGCACTAAGTCATACAATGATTACAAAAGACAAGGCTTTGTTGTAATTCTCTTTTTCTAATCTCTACTTCTCTAGGTTCAAGCAAGTAAAGAATTCAGACAAGTCCTAACATTGCGCACCGTGAAGAAATGTTTTAAAATGAAGAGAAAACAATACAAACATTTAGAAATGGTTTTGAATAACTTTGTGTAACCCTATTTCTTTTGTCCATCGTGGTTCCCACAATCTTAGTTGTGAGATTTTATCCTCATGATTGTAAGTTTGTAATTAGTACTCTTAGACAAACACATAATTGAATACTTACAACAATAATTAAAAAATCTCATGAATAGTGATGAACAAAATTAAGAACAATTGAGAAAACCAAATGCTAATCTCAAGATTTTCTCTCCAAAACTTAATAATAATTCACAAACAATTAACTAAAAACCTTCTCTCAATGTAGTCACACGTCTGCTAACTGTTTCTCCAACTAAAAAATATAAAAGCGATTTATACGTATTATCCGAAATCTTTTCCTAAGCTAATAGGAAAATTTTCGTGATCTAGTGCCCACTATCCTATGATCGGTCATATGACTGGTGACAGGATTGTATGGATCGTACCTGCTCCCATACATTTCTTGGTTGCTATAGAATTGACTAAGTTTTGACAACTAGTATTACTCGTACCATAGTCCTATGAGTCATACAATCCATTCAAGCTTGGCTCGAGAACTTTCACATCTTCTAAAGGTTTCTACGAGTGTTATTGTATGCCACGTACCTCGCTTCAAACGACTCATAATTGCTTGTTGAATCTTGAGTTCTTTCCAAGTCTTTATGACCATTGAAACTCCCCAAGACTCTTGGTACGTATCGTAGGTAGATGCAACAATCCGTAGGTTCCACCCGCACTAAAAGAATTGTGCTAATTTTCTCCGGTTCTCCATTAACTCCAAGCATTTACTCATACCATCTTGGTACAGCCTATACTGAGAGCCGTAATTTGCCTTCACATTGTGCCTTGTACTTACCAGCCTTTCCACGAGTCTCGTATGGCTCGTACAATCTAGGTACAACTCGTATAGATATTGGTAATTGGCTGATTTTCTGCACTTTTATGCATCTTTCACACATTTTTCCTCGAACAACTTTTCCCCGAAAATTAAGTGAAAACACCTCATATCCATATAAACATACCTAATTCCATGATATTTTCTCTGTTTTAAGCATCGAAAGTACTTCTAAATCCATCGCACATCAACATGCTCAACTTATGACTTTTCCATGTCCTCATGTTAGAAAATAAAAAAACTAAAACAACGCTTAACTAGAAAAAAACCTAGGATAGTACAGCCAACACCACAAAAATTTGCACCATAAACTCAAAAAACTTCTTGACCCTTTACCGTAAACCAAATCAGCATATGCACATCAAGTAACCACAAACCATGATAAATAGGGATCAAGATATGTCATCTAGTTATTAACATACAAGAAACTCACTACTAATGCTTCACACCGACAACCGGTATAATAAAACACAAACCATATACCCTCACAAAGAAATGAAGTACCCCACTCACAGATGTATAAAAATATGAAATATTGGATTGAACAAGTAAGATTCTCACTCTCACAAGGAAGTTCCAAATACCGCACACCTGGATACCCCCTTATTTTCTTTACTTTGCTCTTCAATGGTAAAGCTAGATCACTATAGGATTTTATTCATCTTGTAATGTAGGCTGGATGGATATACATATGGACTTTTAGTGACTAATCCGTCCTGGCACTAAATATACGTGGCTCTACTTTTCATTTATTTCACCCTTTTCACTTTTCTCGCTTTTTTTCCACCCCTTTCTCCATATTTATTCAATTGTTTAGGTGTGGTGTGTTTTAAACTTTTCATTCATTTTTCTCTTTTTGTATTTTCTCATCAATTTTCTTTTTCAGCTCTTTTTCTTCTTTGTCACACCACACTTTACTTTTAGCCCCTTTTCTTTTCTTTTCCTTATTCACCTCCACAAGATCTATGCACTTTACTCTAGCCACCCTCCACTTAGGCATTTTGCCTAGGTTGAGGTTACTAATATCCAAGGGGGATCCAGAGCCAAAAAAAAGGTTCATTATTAAAAAAATGGGTAAGGTTATTAGAGTTAATCAAAGAAAAGTGGTTCATTTAAGGCCCAAAATTGAGATCAAGAGAATAATATTATTCTTGTAGGATAATTTAAGCTAAAATGGGCTAAATAAAAACAGCCTACGATCCTTTCCTAAGAACCTTCCTAAACCGTAATACCATGGAAGTGTCTAATACTAGACTCTAGAAATTTGAAATGAGAAGCAACAAAAACATGAGATATTATCGTGAATCGCACTACGGTACGAGTCAAGGAAGGTGTAATGACTCCCGAGAACCACACTTCAGGGTTAGGATTCAAGAAAAGGAGACTATGTTGTGGTCCAGAGTATTCTCGTTGGGTGATGTAGAGGTCAAGTTAAGGGTTCTCTTTATCTCTCGCGATATCAGGTTGGATGGCACAACATTAAGTAGTATTAATCGGGCATGAGGAGCCATTAGTCGTTGTAAGTGCTCGTGGAAGAGGTGTAGTGAAAATTTCACGCAGGTAACGAATGCTGTCCAATAGCCCATGGTTTGGAGTGTGCGAGCCGTTGGTTGAATCGTGGTGGAAGTCTCTAAATTGTGGTGAAGACAAGAGGACACAATGGGTCGTTGTGTCGATTAATCTTACTCATTCTCTGCTGAAATAATGTACTAGAATCAAAACTAAAGAAATGTCAGGAAGGAAGTAATGAATGGATACCACGAGTCTTGGTATCGAAGAATGATTCGTGGTATTGCTGTGGTCATTGGCGCGTTAACTTCCGTGACTTTCATCAAGGATATTTTCATAATTCTGTTCTAAGGTCCTAAACTATGTCATTTTAAGCCGCTTAGAATGGTTCTAAGAGTGCTAAACCTATCCTAAGCCTTACCATTCCATGCATGTAAGTTTAGAGTTCTTCCTTGAGATCCACTTGAGAAATTCTCCAATTTTCTGCAATTCACTTTCAATTTTCAAAGAGGAGTGTAAATTATATTTACCCGTGTACGTAAGACTATGATATTGAGAGTTCCTTTCACTCTCAAGCTCAAAATTCTCTCAATTCCATGAATTCAAATTCTAGATTCAAGTTCATGATCATATGGGGTTTACTCCTAATTTTATTTAATTCTCAGTGATCTATCTATGGGTCAATTCCCTTCATATATCAAATCATGTTTTATGGTCTATGGGAAGATTTTATACCTATTTTGATGTATTAATTATGTTTTATATTTTAAATTAAATTATAAAACTATACAAGCTCCATGAAAAGTCTAGTTAAGATTCTATTATGATTTTGATATTATTAAGCCAAAATTATGATTTATGATTCATGTTATGATTTTTCTTCAAGTACACTTCATGAATTCATGAATATCAAGTATATGTATTTTCACAAGTATGCCCAAGTATTCATGATTTATGTTACACCCCGTAAAAAATTCCCCGACACCTAGATGGCCTATTCGCGTGTTGGTTAAGAGTATTTGAAAGCCATACATAGAAAAAGGCCCGGGAAAAGACCTGACGAGAAACCTTCGAACCATCGCGGAAAAGAGCCAGGCGAGCCCTCCGTGATGGCAACGTGTAACGAAGGAGCCCGCGTTGGCCCGTGACACACTGGGCCTGTCCAGGCCCAAGCATATAAATCCCCACTTCGGTTTAATTCAATATATATCTTAAATTTCAGAGAACTCACGAGAGGAACAGAGAGAGACGAGGGTTTGAAGTGAATATTCAACCGATTAAGCCGTCAAACATAGTCCAACTCCAAATTAACCTCGTATACCGAGGTATTTAGTACAGGGAGCATTCCTACACATTTAGTTTCAAAAAAATTCACACAAACCATCATTCTATTCATTAAGGTAAGTAGAATTTCTCCAAATTAGTGTCAATGTGCTCAGCCTTAAAGTGAGTGTTTCTCCTTTCTAGACTGAAATTGCAAGTTTTCGACCGTCTATAAGCCTAAGTTTAGGCTATAAATATATCTAAAGTGACGTTTTCTTCTAATATTGGTGTAATTAGTCCTAATTGACATATAGAATGTAGTTGGGAGAAATAGCTAGAGTACCGACTGAAGCCATTCCGGAGAAGGCCTGATAACCTAAGGTTAAGGTATGTAAAGCCGCTTTTTCAAGTAAGTTAGTAGCTTTGGCCTTGTGAATCATAGTAAACTCTGCAATGTAACTCCCTGAGTTGAATACTGAGTATTGTGCAAGTTCAGTAGTCTAAGCATTGTTATACCGTACTCATCTCGTAAAGTTAGAAAGTACGCGCTAAATGGCGAGTTAGCATTCCTGTACTGTTATAGCCCAACATGTGATTAGCAAGCATGTTTTAGAATAATGGCGTATATTCGTAATAAAAGTTAGTAAAGTAAAATTGAATAGACAGATAGTATCCCGCGCATTAGCCATATAGACAATGATATCTTGGCTATAGATTACTAATACAGACAGATAGTATTTCTGCTACAGATTAGCCATATACAAACTAGATAAAGATCATGATCTCAAGATAAAAGTAGTATGAATCCGTATAACACAAAGAAAAGAGATCAATAAGAAATCGTAATCCGTATAGTATTTTTCAGCTTAAACATGCTTGCTATATATGTGCTTATTGATTGTTGAGACTTGATTGTGTCATGAGGGCATCCCGAGCATCCTCGCCGCCCGGGTTGGTAAATGTGTCGCCCATTGAGCGGTGGGTTTACGTCACCTGCTGGAGTGGCATGTCACCCCCAAACTTGGACGTAAGATGGGATGAAACTTTCCATATCAGCCGACGTAAAGATTACAAAGACAGAGAATGTGTTGTGCGCAAGCACCTGTGTGAACGTATTCGCGATATAGTTTTAGTTATAGATACAGTATAGAGAGTCCTCCCGATCAAACACGTTATTTATATCTGAGGCTATGGCCCGAGCCTGAGATCTAGGGGGCCGCGCAGGTGCTCGTAGTGAGCGTATAAGTGGAGTGACTTATTTTTATCGGTTTTGACCAGTAGGGGTATATAGATTATTTTTTGCTTGGCGCCATCCGGCATGGGGTTGGTATTTGCTCTTTCTTGCTATATATATATATGTATTTATGTGCTATATATTAGTTAATAGACAGCAAACCGCCGCCTACATACGCTCCTACCCTATCACAACACAAAAAGCATGATCTCGTATCATATAAGTTCTTACAGATTAGCTATCTCCCGCTATCTTCGAATTGCTAGTTATGTTATTTGTATTCGCTATACTAGCTGCTTTGCATACTGCACTGCATCGACGCCCATTGGGGCACTACATTACTTGCCTCGGCAAGTGTCTCATGTGACGATGAGGCGATCCCTTGTGATTCCACCAGCCATGTGGAAGCCATCATCCCCCGTCATCCAGAGCCCGGGAGCATTCCTGAGGTGTAGCCCTTTTTCTTTTGTTGTACAAGATGTGGGCAGGTCAGCCCCGCCCCGATCATTTCTATCAAGATTTCATAGAGGCTTGGTGCCTTGTATTTATTTATCTCCCCGTGATCAGCTTGCCGGTCAGGCGCCGTATGTTGTGTTCGCGCTTGTTTAGTATTCTTGATTATGTCGGGTCGCAAGGGGCCATAGTATTATAGTAGTGGTGACTCTGCCGGTCACGTAGTTATTCCAAGATTCTCTATGTTGAGTTTCGTATGACTAGACAAAGATGGTGGCCTTGTCAACCCGCTTAGTTTTTGTTATGGGTATGTTTCTAGTTAGCTATTATTACATGCACAAAGTGGCTATAGGCCTGGTCGGCCTGAGGTCAGATGCATCGCCCGTTATATAGCCCGTTGATTCCGTAAATTTGAGATAGAGCTAGCGACACTAAATGTGCTTAGGCTCACCAGCTAGCCATCCAGCCCTACTAGGGCACCAAGTACCAATCATACCTCCCCAAGGCGGGCGTGACAAACTTGGTACGCAGCCACAGGTCGTGTCCCAGTGAGTCCGCAAGCCATGCTAAGTAGAGTCTTGTCTATGGATGTGTTGTGCACCATACTATAGGTGGTGGAGGCCGCAAGGCATGATAGGATGGTTACTCTTCTTTCTCATTCAAGCCGTGCTATAGAGCTGCACAAAGATAGGGTTGAGTCCCTAAAACTTATCATATTTTGTCTACGATAAGAATGGTATCACACACCCGCCACTGTAAGTGTATAGTTAGATGCAAAGAAGTAGGAGAAGGCACCAAATAGGATGTCTCGGGCCAGCTAGAGTCAGCCCGATCCGAGGGCGATATAGAGGTCACTCACAAATTCTCTCACCCCCTCACATCGGGGTTGGGCATGACACCGGCCCAGAGCTCCTCGTACCTTCTGCATCGCATCAGAAGTTCATCGTCAGGGTTATGGTGGCACAAATGATGGCCACATAGCACTACCAAGCCACCTATAAGCCGCAGCCATCGTGGATCAGGTAGTTCAGGTCGTGGAATTTTGGTACCAGGTCCCCCATTGCCATGTGTCTGTGACGTGCAGAGGACCCTGTGACTTTTTTAGGATCGTATATAGAGAATTTTTCAAGGTGCATGTGACCCCATGCACCGCTTGAGCTGGGCAAAGGTTTTTTGGTTGCGGGACATACGCATTATGGTACGAGAGTTGGGAGAGGTCTCGAGGAGAGATGTTGCCCCTCCGGCCCGGACCTGGGCCTTTCCTGAGGCCTTCCCGACCGTTACATGCCACGTGGAGATCCTGGCGAGCCCTGCACACTGCCTTTTGCATTTGGAGCAAAAGGGGGCAGGAGCGTATGAGAATATGCTTTGCGCTTGACTCCTTAGCCTCGCTATGCCTGGGCCTTAGGATAATATGCCGCCCGTAGTTCACCGATTTATTATGGGTCCGAACCTGTAATACATTGAAGCATGCATGACGGCTACAAGTACGAGAGGATATGGATATTGCCCGAGTACATTCGTGCTGACTCCTTTTGCTTGGGGACCCGTGTTCGTGCTGGGCTGTGTGCAGGTAGAGTTCAGATTGCCGCTTGAGTAGCAGCTTCAGGAGATCAATCTGATGGTTGGTATGCTCCTTCTTCCTAGAGCTAGGCTTAGTTATTTATTCTTGGAGTTTTGAGATGCAGTTTATGGGTAGGCTCTGAGCCCTGCTCACCATCGGCCATTTTACTCTTTAGGAGGCTTTGTGGACTTAGTGTATAATGTTATTCAATTTAGGTCGTTGGCTCATTGTTGCTTGGTTTAGTCAACTAATTGCCATGGTTTCATTTGAATTGTTTACCCCGTATTGTTGAGACCTTGTGGATCCATTTTGTACTTCTTTGATTGCACAGCGGCCCGGATTGCCTAAGTGTTACGCTATCGAATGTCATATAGCCGCATCTCAACAATCCTCCAATCGAAAGGCCAGGCTCTACCGCAGTTTATATGGTGAGAAAGCATGATTTTAGCCACCATGTCTATAATTATTTTTTTGGTGAAAATTGAGTATTTATAAGTATGATAAAGCTTTTGAAATTCCGTTTAAATGATTATTTTCCGAACTAAGCTACTACATTGTTTTGGGAGCGAAGACTCCTAAATTTTGATATTCTATCTTTGTGGTATGTTTTGAGTTGTTTCCTTTATACGTAGCCTACTGCATGGTTTTTTGGAGCAAAGGCTCCCTAAGCATATGTTTTCATCTTTGTGGTAAGTTTGAAACTTAAAGCTTCTCATATGTATGATTTCAGATTGAGATGTATTTGGTACTGAGCTTCATCAATACACGATAAGCCGAGCTTCATCACACTACCATGGAGAGAATATGCATGTTATTGGTAAAAGAGTTCAGTACCGAGTGGGCTAAGGGACGATCACCCTATGCCCGTAACTACGCGCCAACGTGAATGATACTATTGTAATATTGTGACCTTCCTTTGTGAGCTATCCCTCGCCCCTAATGGCCCTTCTAACTTATATTGAAATCATGATAGCCGCCCTTAACCCTAGAAGGTTTTGGACTAGCTCGTCACTTGATTGTTATATTCTTGATCACGAAGCTCAATCATGGTATGTCGGTTAAGTGAATAGTCTCCCATTGTTCTATATGATCTCGTATATGCATATTTATTACTCATGTTTGTTATATGCACATGCAAGTTTTTAAAGCAAGGTTTGACTCAATGTTCAGCTTTTTCTATAAATGTTATATTTCATCTTTGAATCATTTGGGCCGCTTGATGTTATAAAGTTATGTATCATATGTTATGAAAAGATCATGATTTAAAAAGTGCACATGCAAGCCCTGCTCTCAATTAATGATGTCTATGTTTTTGACTTTTTCACCGTCTTAAAGAAATTTTACTACTTTGTGCGCTACTTACCCGCATACTCTGCACATTCCACGCATCGACCACATACTTTCTATGCTATAACATTTCATGATATAGGACCCGACCTCGTGTTTATCCTCATTTTAGATAGTTTATCGTTAGAGTCTCGCTATTGGTGAGTCCTTATCTTTCGAGGACCACTATCTATCTTTCCTTTATGTATTTCAATTTCACTTGTTGAGTTAGTTTCTGGCTCTGCTCCATCAACTTGACATGTTTAGAGGCTATTCATACATATTTATGATTCATCTTTGGATTTTATATTCGTATGTTACATTTAAGTTAGACTTCCGCTATGATGGCATTGATGATCGCTAGTTTTTGCTGCCCGATGTATGCTTATGCCATGGGTCGACTTGGGGTCTCTACGATCCATGTCCCGTGACGTGACCTAGGCCTCTATTCTGGTCGCGTGACATTCGTATCCTTGACCTTCGTGCTCGTAAGCCGAGGAACAATGAAGTAGCTTCAGCCAATGTCTTGTGGAGAAATCAAATAAGTTGAGGGAGCTGGATGTAGCCGAAGCAAATATGATGGCTAGATATCCACTCTTATTCACTTCTCGCCTGGGCCAAAATTAAGGTATCAATTTCCTTCCTAAAACTTTTCATTTTGTGTCTCCAGCTTTCTTTTCAGTAATGAATATTTGTACAATAAGTGAATTCAAACTTTTTAGACTGGTAGTTCAGTTCTGAGGTAGTCTTTCTATTAATTTTTAGCTCACGATCTCTATTTGAGTATAATGATCAAATTCTTTGTTGTTCCAATGTTATTCATCATTCGAGGATGAATGTTCCCAAGGAGGGGAAACTGTAATGCCGCGAGAACTCTAAAACTAGAATTAGGAGTTGAAATGGAAAATCATAATTTTTTCTATACCGTCATCACACGTAACGAGTCATCCCTTCCGTGATCCGTGGGGTAGGCCACGAGTCATGAAGTGACTTATGGAGAATGGTCCAGACATGATTGAGAAAATTGAAAAAAATTAGGTGATTCACCGTGTGACTAAGATTCATTGTCAACAACATGAGTTGTGATGTAATTCCGTGGTCAAAAGAAAATTGGAGAGTGGGGAAAAATAAGCAGTACCTAATCGACTAGGCACTGTGCCGATTCAGGGTCAAAGCCACGATCCGTTAGGTGACCCAGTTTGGTGGTGGGCTTGGGAAATGGAAACTTTGGCAGTGTAGTTGACGAGAGTGGATCACGCCGGGTCACCGGGTAAACCACGAGTCATGGTGTCCCTCGTGGTGACGTACACGGGTTTTGTTAAATCCCGAAAGCCCAAAGATCGAATTCTGGAGTTGAAATGGAGGAAAACTAAAATTAGGCATCTAGTCACGTAATGGGCCTAGGTGACGACAGGTAGCCCACGAGTCGTGAGGTGACTCGTGGGGAGGCCCAGCAGAGGAGTTGAAAATTTGAGATATGGTATCCCAAAGACGTGACCACAAGTCATATCGGGCCCCACCACTTGTTAGGGCCGGGCCAGGGTGGGTGAGTAATAAAAGATAAGGAAGAGGGGCATTGTACTTCACGGAGGGACCCCACGCAGTCGTGGGCCGGGCCACCACGATTCATGGGGAGGTTCGTGGGCAAAGCAGGATGGAGCAAAGGTATGAATCGTATGCGCGCACTCATTGCATGGTGACCACGAGTCGTGGTCACTCGTAATGAGTCGTTATGTTTTCGTTATGAGCCTAGTAGACTTGAGAAGCAAGGCACTTCATGGATCATGCCACGAGTCGGGGCCATAAAGGAAGAGTCGTTGGTTCCCTCGTTAGGGACCATTTGACGCTTAAATTCGTGAATTTACTAAGGGCTTTTCAGTATGCCTATGTCTAAGGCTTAAACTACGTCGTTTTGAATTATGAATGATGACTTTTAAAGAGGTTAAGTTCATTTTAGGGCATTTACGTTCATGCAATGCGAGGTAGATGGTGAGAGAGGGTGATCAAGCCCGTGTTCCTCAATGTCTCTTCAATTTATTCTTGGGCTACCAAAAAGTGTAAGAATAAGCTACCAATGTGTATGTAGGGTTATGAATGGTGATTCCTTTCACACCCATGACCAATCCCTCTCTAAATCTTTAATGTTCTATGTCTAATCTAATGTGTTTTAACCCAATGCATGATATTCCTAAACTCTCTACATGGGTATGATTTAAATATGTTTCTACCATTCAATTATGAAGCATGGGCAAGTTTTATAATGTTTTCAATTAAAAATCATGTTTCTATCTTTGTGAATTAAAACCCCATTAATGAAAAGTTCATGAAAAGGTGAGAGATTTGTGTTGAATGTATGATGATGATGAGAAATTATGGTGAAAACATGTTTTCAACCACCATGTTTATAATCATATTTTCAATAAGAATTTAGTATTTTCAAGAATGATAAAGCTTTGGGCAATGCCCACATGTTCAAAAAATGATTTATGATTTTCCTAAGTAAGCTTACCACATGGTTATGGAGCGAAGACTCCCAATTATCTTTAAGCTTATGGTATGGTTTGAGTTGAAGCTTCTCATATGCATGATTTCATACATGAGATGTATTTGATTATTGAGCTTTGTCAATAGACGATGTTGATCTTCGTTGAATAACGATGTATAGCATATGCATGTTTTTGGGAGTAGTATCTACCACCGAGTATGATAACGGCCGATTACCCTATGCCTTAACTATGAGCAAATGTAAGTTATTACTTATATATATTACTTCTGACCTCCCTTGTGATGTTACACCCTTGCACTTTTTTGATTATTATTTGATGGTTATATATTTATATTAAGGAATTATGGGTTGTATGTTATCCGTAGGTGAGGAGGGAAACATATGCAAAGGGAAAAGCGAAGTATGAGCTTTGTAAATAAGGGTCAAATTTAAATGGTCATATATTCAAACATATAATGATCCGTAAGTCCCATAACATGTCAAATGAAAGGTACTTGAGTCTAGTTTACAGTGAAAAAAAATTCTTATCAATCGGAGTTTGAAGTAAAACGCTATGCTCGCTGATGAAAGCACTCATTTACTGAAAGCGGCGCGCGGGCACCGAGACAGCAGTGTTATCGCGAGGGTACGTCACACGGGTGCCACCCAAACCCTTGCTGTACCTCTGCCTATATGAAATAAATTGAGCTAGAAAGCTCTATTTTTACTGTCTTTTAGTTGATTTATTTTTCAAAATTCGTAGAATCTTAAAGCCCTATCACATGGTGAAAAGAGATCCCAGGTAAGAAACTTCACTAGTTTCCTTTTGGGCTTTGAAAAGAGAACCCTGTAAGGAAGTCATGACTTGTTGTTTTCTTTCTCGCTGATTGTGGTATTGATGCATTTTTTTAGATGATTCTAGGGAGAGGAGATAGTAGGAGCTACTCCTACTTTATCTCGACATAAATCTCCAAGAAAGGGTAAGTAATTCTTTTGATTTCTTTAAGTTTATGAGGTTATAACTTGAGAAATGTTAGAGTATTGCGTTGTTGTTTCTTGTGTTTTTGTGGCATGTTGCTGCCCAATTTTTCCAGAACTTTGGTGAAGCGAAGTTGCTTCTTGTTGGATTTGTAAATTGTACATGGAAGGATCCTTAAGGAGTAATCTTGAAAGGAAGATTTTCGAAAAATTAGAGTCAACGTTCCAAGGTATGTAAAGGTTCCTTTCTCTCTTGTTTTTAAAGCACTTAAATCTGCTATTGAAAGGATCAATATTCTATGTTTTTAAAATCATATTGTGGCATGTATGATCCTTTCCAAAGGGTTTGAAATACTTGGAATAAAGCTTGAATCGTTATGAATGGTTGAAGCGAACAAATTTGAAGCGAAAGGTGTAATTTTTATACGATTGTTGCCGTAGTTCCAAATCGAAATCAAGTCCCCTTAACGTGGGCACTGTGTGAGATGGTCCTTTGCAGTATACTTTATATGTGATGTTTAATATATGTGAAGATCTTGTCACTTATTGAAATTGGTAGGAAATGCCGAGACGACGAGATGTAATTGAGCTTAAGCTGGGTAAAGATGACGCTGCTTCTATTTGAGGTAAACGAGTTATTGGAAATGATGTTTTAATAATATTGTTAATTGCTCATATATGTTTATGTTTTAAAGTGCGTAATATGTGCTGATTTTATGTTTTTCCTCTTTAAAGCTAAGTAAGCGGTACATAGCGAATAAGCTATATCGATACATGTTAATGGGGAAAGCGTGGCTATGTTGTCAATTAGGCAAAGAGGTAAGTGTATAATAATTCGATGGAATAGTGAACACGAGGGTAAAGGCTTTAGTATAGAGTGAATAAATTTTGTCAAAGAAGTTAAGATGAATAAGGAAAGTAGAGCTAAATATTGTAAAATTAGACGATACGGGTTACAATTGTGAACGAGGTAGGCAACAACTAGAAGATCAACCCCTGCTCTAAAGACATTTAGCAAAAAAGAGTTATAAATTAATTGTTTATGTTCGCATGTGTTACGTTGTTGAATAACCACTAAAGTGTTAACCTTCTACGAAATAATTAGAGCTGAACGCCCTAAAAATAGTAACTTAAGTTTAGAAGCTCTCTACTATACCCCTAAAGGATTATGTTAAGTTATCTATTCTAATTGTTGAAATTTTCTATCATGTATGAAAAGGGTAATCCTAGGATCTTCTAAGTCAGTTATGATTATGTAAGCTTTCTTAAGCTCCGCGTATAATTGCAAGGTTATGTAAGTCAATCCAACATCGTTCGAATTACACCGTATATCTTTATTTACTTAGCAAGGAATCACTTAGAGATTTACTCACGAGTTCCCATGTTATAGAGCTCCTAAGTCTAAAATCCTTAAGTTATGTCTTTACGTCTCTAATTTATGTTGAAATATTAGCCGATCTAAGAAGTTTTTGAGAGATCATATTTCGAGAATTATGCTAATGTCTCGTTCAAGTATTTGATGTTGTATACAAATCTAAGAACTCAAGTCTTTATATGTCTTCCCAAGAAGAAGTCTTAATGTGTACGACTTTCATGTTATAACATACAGCTTAAATTCTTTCGCTTTATTCAAGTCATGCATCTTTATGTTTAGCTCTTGTTGAGCTATCGCTGAATTTCCTAAATCTCGTAGGAGAGATTCTCCAAGGTACCAATGTTCCTAATGTCTAAGTAAGTATAAGTGCAAAGCATGATAACAACTGGGCTTAAGTCTTAACTTTGAATACCACGGCCCTCGAGGTCACCTAGTTAACTAAATGCGAGTTATACATTATATAGAAGTCTCATACGTTCTATGTTTGTAGTTCAAGCCTTCCTACTATGTATGTGACAAATAACTCCATGTTCTAGTTATAATTTCCATGTTTTACCGCAAATATAGTCAAAATGAATTAAGGACTATATGTGCTAATCTACATGATAAATTTGGTACGAAATTCCAATGTATAGTTGCCGAGCATAGGTTAAGGAACCAATTGCAGGGGTAATATACATTTGTACCTTAAATGTTAAAGAATTGTGTAGAAATGAGCTTTATGTGTTTCTATCCAAGTAATATATTCAATTGGTAGGATTATTGGTAGGACATTGTTTGTAAGCCTACAAAATTTCTTATGTTGTTCAAACCTCAAGGTCCTTCAAGTAACCGAAGCCGACATGTTCATGTAAAATTTGACAACTTTATGTGATATATATACATATTTTCTAGCTTTACATGATATGGGTGCTCACTTGCATTTATGGGTTACTTAAAGAGGCCTATTCCGACCACAAATTTAACATTGCTCATTTATATGCCATACGTGTTAAATTGACTCAATATAAGCCATATTGACCCTATTTATGATTATGATTTAGAATTATTTTATTTTACCCCTGCAGTGGTACATCTAAGCTTAGAGATATTTATATTTTACCCTCGTGTGGTACACCGGCTGAGATATTTTTATTTTACCTGGAGATATTTTTGTTTTACCGATGTGGTACATCTCGTTGGAGATATTTTTATGATACCCCTGTGGCACACTGGCTAGAGATATTTTTATGTTACCCTCGCGTGGTACATCTACCGGAGATATTTTTATTTTAACCCGGTGTGGTACATCGGCTGAGATATTTTTATTTTACCCCTGTGGTACATCGGCTGAAGATATTTTTATTTACCCGGTGTGATACATCAGCTCAAGATACTTTTATTTTTCCTCGTATGGTACACCTACCGACGGTAATTTTATATATGGATCTATGGTTGGTTGGTTGTTCGCATTACGGGCTTATAGTTTTTCTTATGTATTACGGTTGTATTTGCACTTCAAGTATTGACTTATTGCCAGGTTTCGCTTCCGTGATTCCAGTTGTTATTCCTTTTTTCTGCCATCTCGCTCTTACATACCAAGATATTTCATTCAGATCGACTTCCCTTTGCCTGGGACCTCGCGTTTGTGCCACTGGATGCGGTGCAGAGGTTGGGATTACGCCAGAGTAGAAGTTCGTGAGATTAGTGGATGTGTTGGTATGCTCCTTTCTTCGAGCTAAGACCGGTTTTATTTCAGCTTATAGTTTTGAGATGTAGTTATGGGTAGGTCGCGAACCCGTTCACCATCGCCGCTTACTCTTAGAGGGTTTGTGGACTTTGTGTGTACAATGGTATTCCGCCTTGTGTCTGTCAGCTTTTTGTTGTTTAGCTTTAGCATACTCATAGCCTTGTTTGCATTTCGCCGCTTACCCCGTATTGTCGAGACATTATGGATCCATTGTGCTCCAGCTGATTTCCGACAGTGGCCTGATGGCCTAAGTGTTACAGCTTACAGATGTCATATAGTCATTTCTTACCCGCCTGCATTGGGAGCGTCACACCTCTCCCTGCTATGGGGGCGTGACATATGAAGTTATCCCCCGACCTATTGGCCCATGAGGCTGATATCGGCGAATGTGCTGGTTTGTCCCTAGCCCCGGCAAGGCTTTGGACGACTTACCCACTTGAATGTGATAGTTGAGACCACATAAGCTCTATCTTGGTATGTCAATTAAAAGACGAGTCTCCCATTGTTTCTGCGATTTGGGCTTGACATGATCATTATTCTTGAGATTTATACGTTGAGATGTTTCAGAAGCTATTAAGATGTTTGCGCAAGCCTTGACCGCCAAAGTCAATCAACAGGTCGTAGCACATGTTCCACAAAATGACAATGCAAATGGCGACTGAGTCAAGGATTTCTTGAAAATGAACCCACTTGAGTTCCTCGCATCAAAGTAGATGAGTTCCCACATGAGTTCATAGATGAGATCGTGAAGATCACGCAAGTCATAGGGGTGAATGTGGAGCTGAGTGTGCGGAGTTGGCCTCATACTAGTTGAAAGGGGTCGTGCGCACACTAGTTTCTCTTAATGGAAAGATAGTAGGGCCTGAGGAGCCGACCGTCACTTGGGAAGAGTTCCATATTGAATTCCTAGATCGGTTCTTCCCCGTGAGATAAGGGAGTTGAAGGAAACTAAGTCCATTAATCTTAAGCGAGGGAGGATGACGGCAGAGTATGCCCTCGAGTTCACTTCGCCTATCAAAGTACGCCAGAGTTAGTAGCCGTATTAGAGTGCACTGTTAAAGGTGTTCATTCATGGAGTGGTGGGCTATATTCGGCTGGGTATCGGGCAGATCGATGCTCCATTACGATATGGATTTCCTCGAATAGTTTTGTATGCCCAGAGATGGAGGCGGCACAAATGAGAGAGAGGAGGCCAAGAGGGCCATAATTGATAGTCGATATTTTCACAAATGAGGTCGTGTGGTGGGTACCGACGTTAATCTACCAGAGATCATCGCCCCCATCATCTTCAAGATTTAGTGTGCCATCCATTGAGGCACGATCGCAGGGGGCGAGCATCGTGCTCTAGGTCAGAGAAGTAGACCCGCAGATTCTAGTATTCCAAATTTACCATGTGTGTGGTCTGGGGTCACACGTCGTTGTTTAGTAGGTTCGTGCTCTTGTTTCGGTTGTGGAAAGCTCGCACACATGCTTAGATATTACGCAACAGTGAGACAAGATGATGATGGGGCCGAGGCCCAACTTCTAGTTTAGTAGCCTCTCCCGTTAGACGCCTCAACACATCGTGGGATTCTACTAGCATAGGTGGCGGTCAATGCCAAAAAATATTCTATGCCTTAGCATCCCGCCAGAGAAGAAGGTCTCCTGATGTGGTCATGTGTATGTTGCAGTGAGTTTTCCATTTTTGATGTTTATGCTTTATTAGATCCGGATAATTTTGTCTTTTGTGAAACCTTATGTGTCCAAGAGTTTCCTGAGTTAGTCCCTATGTCTTGTTAGAACCTCTTCTCAATTTCTACCCGTGAGGTCACTCGCTGCAAATAGATGGTATAGAGGTTTGCCTGCCTCAATCCTTCGTAAAGTCACCTCAAGATATTTGATAGAGTTAGCCATGACTCATTTTGATATTATCCTCCGTATGGATTGACTATTTGCATGTTGGGCTTTAGTTAATTTTAGAACTCCAGTAGTAGAGTTCGTATTTCTAGGTGAGCTAGTTTAGAATGAAGGTAGTTTAGCTGCTTGTAGGTCGTGTCATTTCATACCTTAAGGACATAAAGATGATCTCCAAAGGTTGTGTGTACCATCTAGTTAGGTTAAGGGATGCGATGTCCGAGACCCCGACTATCCACTGGGCCCCAAAGAGTATGTGAGTATCCGGTAAGTCTTCCCAAAGGATTTATCGGGAATCCTCCTGAGTGGGAGATCGATTTTGCTATCGACCTTCTTTCCGATGTAGCCTATATCTATTCCTCTCTGGCGTATGGCTCCAACCGAGCTAAAGGAGTTTAAAAAGAGCGCTTTGAAGGACTCGTTAGATAAGGGTTTCATTAGATCGAGCAAGCCTCTAGCGGGTGCACCAGCTCACTTTGTTCAAAGAAAGATGGTTCTCTTTGTATGTGCATTGATTATCTAATTGAACAAAGTCACCACAATGTATCCTCTACCCAGATTTATGATTTATTTGACCAGCTTTAGGATGCCAAGTTTTTCGAAGATAGATCTCGATATGGGTACCACGTACTGTGTGGTTCTGGGAGAGCCATGGTCCTCGAAGCATAGCATTCAGACACAATATAGTAAATATGAGTTTGTGGTTATGTCTTTGACTAACGAATGCTCTTGCAACTTTTATGGACTTGATGAACAGGTGTTCAGGCCATACTTGGATATGTTCGTGATTGGTTTATTGATGACATACCGATATACTGAAGCAAGGAGGAGCATGCCGCTTATTTGAGAGTTGTGCTGGGCGTACTCATGATCGCTAATTTTATGCCACCCAAAGCAAGTCCGAGCTCCTGACTCTCGTAGCATTTTTAGTCCATGTGGTGTCATGTGATGGCATAAAGGTGGATTCTAAAAATGTGAGTCATGAAGAATTGGCCTAGACCTATGGAATCCTTGATATTTAGAGTTTCTTGGGTTTAGCCACTATTATTGGAGTTTGTTGAATTTTTCTCATCAATTATAGCTCCTTTGACCAAATTGACCCATAAGAATGTGAAATTCAAATGGTCAGATGCTTCTCAGGTGAAGATCTTCTATGAGCTGAACACTCGACTTTCAAAGATTGGTGTTAACTCTATGTGAGGGTACCGATGGGTTCGTGGTATCAGGACATTTCAAGGATTGGAATTGGGTGTGTATTGATGGTGCACGAAAAAGAGAAAGCATATGCCTCATATAGTTGAAAGTTCATGAGAAGAATATCCGACCCATGATTTTGAATTGGTTGCGTGGGTATTCTCCTTGATTATTTGGAGACATTACTCGCACTTTGGGGTCCATAATGGATGTGTTTACGACCAAAAGAGCTTACAATACGTGTTCCCGCAGGCTGGATTCCATTTTCGGCAAAGGACGTGGTGAAGCTACTCAAGGACTATGATATGAGTGTCCTTTACCATCCGGTAAGGCCAATGTACCGCTCGAATCATTTTAATAGACTCTCTCATGGGAGAGTGTGTCCCATATGGATGAGGGGAAGAAGGATCCGTGAACGATGTGCATCGACTCGCATGGTTGGAAGTTAGGTTGGTTGACTCGACTGATACGTGTGTTGTTTTTCGCACGGATTGGAATCGGCCCTGGTGATTGATGTAACATCTAGACAAGATGAGGACCCAACTTTGGTAAAGTTAAATGAAGCCATTCAAAATCATAAGGTATAGGTCTTCTGTGCCGGGAGATGGTGTGCTTCGTACTGTGGTCTCTATGTGTTCCCGATGTTGATGATTTGAGGAGTTTCCTTGAGCGTTGCACGAGGCTCATGGTTCTAGGTATTCTATCCATTCAAGTTCCAATAAGATGTACCATGACTTAAAGGAAGTCTATTGGAGGAATTACATGAAGAAGGACATCAAGGAGTTTGTAGCAAAGTGTCCAAACTATCGTGCCAGTAAAGGTCGTGAAAGCAAGAGAGACCGGAGGCTTTAGGACATCAAGATTCTACTTGGAAGTGGCAAGAAATTAATATGGACTTCATCAGCGCTTTGCCTCTACACTCGTCAATAGTAAGATTCCATTTGGGTTGCGGTAGATAGGTTGACCAAGGTTGCCGATTTTCTACTAAAGGCAAACCATGGATTTGCTGGAGGATTATGCCAAACTATACATCTGGGAGTTAGTTTGATTGCATGGAGTGCCTTGTCCATCATATCGATAGAGGTACCTAATTTACCTCTCAATTTGGAAGTTGTTTCCAAAAGGAATTGGTACTATGGTTAAGCTCAATACAACTTTTCCTCGCAAATGGATAGTCAAGCGGAGGGACAATTCGTACTCCGAGGACATGTCGAGAATGTGTAATCGACTTCAAAGGTTGTTGGGCATGAGCATTTTCCTCTTATCTAGTTTGCATACAATAACCTGCATCACTCCGCATTCATATGATGTCGTTCGAGGCTCTTTATAGGAGGAGATGAGATCGCCCATTAGGTTGTTTGAGGTTGGTGAGGTGGTAATGATAGAATGCATTCTCGTTCATGAGGCTATGGAGAAGGTTTAGTTGATAAGGGACAAAGTTGAAAACTAACCAGAGTCGCCAAAAGTCTATGCCGATGCGAGGGAGAAGGAATAAGAATTTTAAGTTGATGATTGGATATTTTTAGTATGTCAGACAAAGTGTAGTGATAAGGTTTGGTGCTAAGGGGAAACTTAGTCCCCGCTTATGTTGGCCCATACCAAATCGTGATACGTATTAGCAAAGTGGCGTGATTTAATTGGAGTTGCTTCGGATAGCGTATGTGCATTCATGGCTTCATGTATTCATTTCATAAAGAAGCGCCTGGGTGATCTCACCAGTTTTCCCAAGGGGATGAAGGTTGGTGTGAAAGACATCCTTACTTATGAGGAGGATCCCGTAGAAATATTAGATCACTGTGTTCAAAGGATAAGGAACAAGGAGCTAGCTTCACTGCTTTTGCGGAGGAATCAACATGTTGGGGGAGCTAATGCGGGGAAGTCGGGGCGTATATGATGGCTAAATACAAACATTTATTCTCTGCCAGCCTCGCTCCAAATTTTTAGGTATCGCCCTTCTCTCAAACTCTATTTCAAGCTTTCATGTTCAGCCTATGTGCCAAAGTTTATTTTATGTATATGGATGTGTGTATAATTCGTGGATTCAAATTCCAACAATATAGTTTGAAGGGTAGTTGTTCCGTTAGTTTTCGGTTTAAATGATTAGTATTTAAATATGATGATCAAGTAGCTTCTTCGTTTCAGATAAGCTTCAACATTCAAGGATGAATGTTCTAAAGTGGAGATATTTTTGTTCCCAAAGCCTAAAGACCCGACCTAGGAGGCTAAATGGAGAAAAAACTAAGATTTGGCATCGTGTCATGCACTGCCGAGGTGATCCATTGATGCAAAATTTCAAGATTTGTGAGGTGACTCTAGGGGGCCTTGTGATGAGTTGAAAATTTGAAAGATGGGATCCCATGGAGCCATGACCACTAGTCGTGGGTCAGGACCCACGACCCGTTAGGTCACTGGGGTGGGTGTGAGTAAGAAAAGAGAAGAAGAGGGGCAGCAGGTTTCATAGAAGGACTCTGCTTAACGGATCGCTCACCACAATTCAAGGAGGGTCGTGGAGCAGCAGATGGAGCAAGGTAAGAATTAGAGCTGTAGCTCACCACTCTGATAGTGACCACGAGTTGTGGTCATTAGGTAACGAGTCAGTGTCTCACATTGTCACCAGACGGAGAAGCCAAAGTGGTATCAAATATCATGCCACGAGTCATGGCCATAGAGGAAGAGGCGTCGTTGGGTCCCTAGTTAGGACCATTTCTACGCTAAATTCCCGCGACTCTCGTAAGAGTTATTTCTTAATTCCTAAGTTCCTAAGGCTAAACTTTGTCTTTTCGAGTTATGAATGATGTCTTTAAAGAGGTTAAGTTCGCTTAGGCCATTTACATTTATGCATGCAAGGAAGGTGATGAGGGTGATCAAGCCTACTGTTCCTCAATTTCTCTTCAATTTCTTCTTGGGATACCAAAGAAGTGTAAGAACTGTAGGCTAGCAATAGGTATGTAGGGTTATGTGAATGGGTGATTGTCTATACCCATGCCCAATTCCTCTCTAAATAATGAGAATTATATGTCTAATCATGTTTTAAAGATACCTATGTTTATAATCCTATTTTCGATTGAATTGATTAGGTATGAGGTGAATTTAAAATTATTGGGTTGTTTTAAATTGTAAAATCTTAAAAATCATAAATTAAAAATCATAAGTCATCTTTAAGGAATTAAAAAGCCCATTGATTAAAAGTTCATAAAAGATGAGATTTGTGATGAATGTGGCGATGATGATGAGATATTAAGATGAAAAGCATGTTTTCAAACTACCCATGTTTATAATCTGTGTTCGAGAATGAGTGGCAGCAGCACCAAGTGTGATAAAGCTTTGGGAAATGCCCACCATGTTCAAAAATGATTATGATTTTCCGAATTGCTTAAAACATGGTCATGGATGAGACTCCCAATATCTTTCAAATTTTGTGGTATGGTTTAAGTTGAAGCTTCTATATGCATGATTTCATACAAGATATGTATTTGATTATTCAAATTTTCCATCAATAGTCGATGCCGAGCTTCGTTGAATAATGATGTAGAGCATATGCATGTTTTTTGGCAGTGTTTAGCACCGAGTAGGCTATGGCCTGTATCACCATATGCCTCGTAACTACATGCCAACATAGGTTACTTATATATATTACTTTTGGGACTCCACTTAGAGCCATCCCTGGACCTATTATCCCACGGGCATGACATATCAGAGTCATGGTATTGTCCCTAGCCCCGGAAAGCATGGACTGGCCACCACTGGAGTGTGATAGTTTGGACCATGGCGCTCTATCGCTGCAAGCAGACAAGGCTCCCATTGTTCCTCATGATTTGGACTTATACATGTTCATCATTCTTGAGATTTATACATTGATACATGATCTAAAGCAGTTTGACTAAATGTTCCCACTTTACTATATGTATCAAATGTCAGCTTTGAGTCAATCACTCAAGCTTATGATGTTATGTTTGTTATGATGAGATCACGATTAAACTAAAGAATGCATGCAAGCCCTACTCTCGCATTCTTAATGTTTATGATTACATTATGCATTGTATTTAAATGGTTTTTTCTACTTGTTGGTTTTACTTACCTTGCACACTTGGTATGTTCCACGTACCGACCACATACTCTATGTTGTATCGTTTTTTGATACAAAGATCCTCTAAGGCTCATCCCCGATTATAGTCACCCTTTGAGATAGCATCGTGCGTTCTTGGTGAGTCATAATCTCCCGAGGACTAGACTTTCAGATTTTCTTATGTACTTTCAATTTCAGATTGTTGAGTTTGTTGGGGTCTTGTCTCATCAACTCATCATGTTTAGAGGCTTTTCGTATATATGGTTGTATTATGTATTCGATGCAGGAACCAGCTCGCCATGATCATCACATTCTTCTCTGCCACATCAATTAGATGCAGGCCAGCCAGTGGCTGGGATTTAACCCTGGGAACTCCCCTATCTCACACATCCGACTCCGCTCGGGTCGTGACTGTGTTTTGACAAGGGAACTGGACACCGTGACCATGAGTCATGGTCACAGTAACGAGTCGTTGTCCTCGTGGGACTCGCGATCCGCTTTTCCCCAAAGATGTTTATCAAGGGCCCTTCATAATTTCCTAACCTCGTAAACTCTAAACTAATTCATTTTACATTTATTTTAAGGCCATTTAGAGGGGTTAAAACAATTTTTCACTCATTCCCCTCATCTTTTTCAAAATCAAAAGTAAGCTTTCCTCCCAAGAACTCTAGCAAGACTAGGGCTTTTATCTATTGGAAGTGATTCAAGTTTTATTTCCCAAGGAATTTGTAAACATGTATGTGGGAATTCAACAAGGGAATACTTCTTCCCTTGTGTCCCCAAAATCCCTCCTAGTTTCTCTTTGAATTCTAGCCCTGAGATTTCGAATGCGAAGGAGTATATGTCGATTTCTTGAATTTCATGTAATGTTATCCACGTTAATTATAGATATGATTCCATCATTTCATGATTATATTAATTCCCGTAAAGTGAATTCTAACTCGAGTTTTTGGATGTGGATGAATTATATGCCGGATTCTATTATATCTTGTGGAATATGATTTAAGATGATTGCTGGATATCCTCCTCTCCATTAACTAGGATATTGTATAAATACTCTTTATCGTATGCGATTTTAGCCCTATGTTGAATGAGATCACCTCAAATTTTTGCCTATTGGGTTACTCTTCCTTGTTGATTATTTCTATCAATGTGTTGGATTCCCAAGTTCTGAGTATGAATTGAAATCTTAGTTAGCCGCATGATAGTTCGCTTCACTGTAATGTTAGAATCCTCAATGTTATTCGCGTAATTTGTGAATCGCCGCTTTGACTATAGTATTTTCACGAGGCATAGTGTGCGTCTTAGTTATCGTAACAAGACTCACACTGTATTTCGCCTTGTTCTTTAAACGTTACGACGCTTTCTATAGCAACTCGACAAGTCTTAGAACCAAGTTGCGTAATCCGGGCCCGTTAGGACTCAAGCAGATTCCGTATGTGTATTCCGATCGTCTTGGGCCACGCTTCGAGCTATCAACTTAGTAATCACCTAGGACTATCCAATAGGAGTGTGACTTAGCACCGCGCGGATCGAGTTCCAATGCACCCAAAGTTCCCGCATCATGTCACCACCATAGGATATATTTTTTGGCCTCATGGTCCTGCACTCTGTGATCGCCTATTCTCCATTTTCATTGGTCCTACCAATGGGGTATATACATTGAACTGTCTAGTTCACGTGGTTATATGTTGGTTATAGACATTCCTACTAGTCACCTACTACCACAGATAAATTTTATATTAGTATATCGTATTTAGGGCATGTCTTTTGACCATCGACAGATCTTTTAAACCATCTCGTTTTTTATAGTTATTCAGTTCAAAGCACTCTCTCGCCTTGGTCATTGAATGTCTCTCCAATTTACCCATTTCACTTCTTGTGTATAGTATCTCTCATTTACTCTATACATTCAAAGTACCGATGCATACCGTTTTTTATTCCTCGTATTGTTTTAACATACATCTCATAGATTCTAGCCTTAGCCTTGTTAGTCGATCGCCTCTGTAAGCACTGAAATTTAATTCATTAGTGAGTCCTCATCTTTCGAGGACGAAGAGCATTTATTTCCATTCTATTTTCTTCCATCTATTCTTGGAGTTAGTCAGTCTTGTCACAGCAACTTATCAATTATAGTAGTGGCTTTAAGACACAAACTTGGTTTTCGTACTTGTAATTTTTTTATGATGTTTTAATTGTTATGATTCAACTTTATTTTCATTAACGTTTTATATCATTACTCTAAAAGTTTCCGCTATATATATATATGTTTACCGAGAATACCAAGTGTATGATAGACCAGGTTAATTTGGGGTTGCTTGTGACTCCATGTACCGTATTCCATCTTGTGTAGATTCTGGGGCACATAATTTAAACCCGCCACTTGGTTGTCCAAGAAGTTTGTCTCCTCCTCGAAATTCGAGTGCTATGGTCCTTGTTCCTATCGTTGTGTTTCCACCGCATTAACTTTTCCGCCTCTAGCGCCTATGATATGCTTCATGAGTAGGTCCAATGATATGAACATATGGGATAATTCCTGGTCATGTTCTTCCTCCTTTCTCTCGTTGGTCTCGCAACAAAACCAACAACATATGCACCAGCAACGTTTTTCGCTTCCCGAGTATGCCACGCCCGTTCTGCTATCATCACTATGTCTAGAATAGTGGTATTAGTTCAGGTGTGGCTCATCAATGTCTCTCCCGCCACTATGTATACTATAGCTTATACTATTGTTTAGTGATCTTTAGAAAATGTCCAAAAACTCGTCATCGTGAATTTTGTGGTTTGGGCACTTGGTCAACTTCTTATTAATCTCAAGTAGGTTTCATGAAGTTCCTTTTGTCTTCAATTATCGAAATTATACATTTCATACTTAAGCCGCATCAAGGAAAGAATATCTCTAGAAAAACTTATTTGAGCTCCTCTCCGCTTGGTAATGGAGTATTAAGGCAACTATGATAACCATAAAGTGGCTTCCCCGCACGGATGTAATTGGAAGAGTCTTAACCTTTATTGCGTCCTAGCCGACTCAGGGCAACCCGTATGCCTTGCATATTCCAAAAAAGTTCATTAGGTACAGTTTGGCAAACTCGCATGACCACTAAAACACCCCCTTCATGTTTAACAATTGAATCATAGTGCTAGTGATGTAAAATTTTTCCCTAGCAGCAAAGGTGGTAGTATTAACAGCTCCGTTGACCCGACTTCATCAATATACGAGTCATCCTCATTAAAGAATTGAGGGGCATATCTCTAGCCTTCGTTCTTCCATTGAGACCAAGCATTGACGATCTCATCTCGTGCATCATCGGCTTTCTCGAACCGCACTTTGCCGGTTAGCTGGCTTGCCTCGCTTCTTCGGAAGAAGACTGCATCTCTCGTTCTTGGTTCTACATCCTTCGGCAAAGGTTCTTTAAAGTTGAGATCTAAAGAAATAAGGGACATCCACTTTGTCAAGTACGTGGAATTTACCAAGCGACAACCTGGGGATGTGCAAAACAAAAAGAAAACGTAATTAAGGAAATAAGAACCAAAAAGTTAAATACAAGAAATTAATCTAATCTAGTTGTATTCCCTGCATCTGCTCCACTTTTTGATAATGCTCAAACTCACATCCCGGTAAAGTATGGCGACGTTGTAAATATAGAGCGAACAAAGAGGTTAAATATCGAACTCATTGCGGAATAAGGTAAGAACTAGACTAATGCCTCTGCATTTCCTAAACTTGTTGGTCGGCTTATCTCCAAATCGAGGGATTTAAAGAAAATAATAAACAAGACTTTAACTGTGGCTGATTTCAAGATTTGCAAATAACTAGGGTAAGTGTTCCCCATGGGTTTATAACTACTTCGAGTATACATGCGTGATCAATCCTAATGCTTACTTGTATAAGTGATAACTAGGGTTCATTCCAAAACGATTGGTTTGTCCCTATTTGATTTAATTATACCAATCACCGAAGCCGCCCCATGAGTGATTTCAAACCAACTGCTATAAATATGTTCCAAATTAACTTTCCCGCAACCGCAACTCAAGTCATACAATGATCATCAAAATAAAGGCTTTGTTGCAATTCTTTTCCTAATATCTACTTTCTTGGTTCAAGCAAGTGAAGAATTTGGGCTAGTCCTAACATTGTCCACCATTAAGAAATGTTTAAATATGAAGATAATGCAATACCGGCATTTAGAATTGGTTTCGAATCATTTTGTGTAACCCTATTTCGTTATTCCACCATGGTTCTACAACAATAGTTGTAGTTTTAGCCTTTCGTGATTGTAAGATTGTAATTAATATTCATAGACAAAAACATAATTGAATACTTACAACAATAATTGGAAGAAAATTTTCTTTGAATTATGATGAACAAAATCAAGAACAATTGAGAAAACCAAGTGTTGATCTCAAGAATTGCTCTCCAAAACTTGATAATAATTTACAAACAATTAACTAAAAACCTTCTCTCAATGTAGTCACACGACTACTGATCCGTTTTCCCGCTAAAAACATAAAAGGTATTTATATAGGTCATCAAACCTTTTCCTAAGCTAATAGAAACTTCCATATCTAGCGCCGACTATCCTATGACTCGGTCATACGACCCGTAATAGGATTGTATGGGCCATTCCTTGTCTCGTTGTACATTCCATGGCTTGCACTGACTAAGTGTTGGCAACTTGTATGAATCATACCATGGTTGCATGAGTCGTGTACACTCCATCTCGTGGCTTGGCTCGAGAACTTTGACATCTTCTAAAGTTTTCTACGAGTGTTGTGGTACGCCGTACCTTGATCCTAGAACTCATCATTGCTTGTTTCATCTTGAGTTCCGCCAATTCTTCGTAATCACTAAAGCTCCCCATGGCCTGCAAGGGTCATAGGTAGGAACTATGATCCGTAGGTTCCACCCGTACAAGGAGACTCTTGTGCAAATTTTCTCAGTTTTTCACTAATTTAGCTAAGACTCGCACCATCTGGTACAACTCATATTGAGAGTCTACTTACTTTCACGTTCCACCTTTCCGAGATTTTCGACGAAGCCCACACGTCTACAATCTAGGTAATGAAATTCCGTACCGAGATTGGTACTTGGCTGATTTTCCGAACTTCTATGCATCTTTCGCACATTTTTCTCTCTAACACCTATTTCTCTTGAAAGCAAAGTGAAAACATTCATATCCGTATAAACATACCTAAGTTCATTTTATTTTCTCAATTCTAAGCATCGAAAGTACTGTAAATTCATAGCACATCAATACCCTCAACTTAAGATATTTTAAGGCCTTTGAAAGAAAACAAAAACTAAAAACGATACTTAACTAGAAAATAAACTCAAGATATTACAACAAACCCCAATCAAAATTTGCACCGTAAACTCAAACATTTTGAACCTTTTATTGGTAAACCGAAGGAGCATATGCCCATCAAGTAACCACAAGTTATGATAAACAAAGATCATTTATGTGTCATCTAGTTATTAGCATATAGTCAAGTAACCACCAATGTTTTTCGATGGACACTCCGTGCTAATAAAGCATAAACCATGTACCCTCATAGAAAATGATGTCCCCCACTCGTGACATATGTATAAAAATATGAAATATGGGACTGAAAAAGTATGAATCTCACTCTCACAAGAAAGTTCCAAATACCGCACATTGATACCATAGGTTTGGTCTTTATTTTCACTACTGATTTTTTAATCGCCAGGATAGATCACTATAGAACAAATATTGGTTTGTAATGGGTAGGATATCGGGATGCGTATGGTAAATATGAACTTTAGAGTGACTAAACCCTCCTTGGCACTATAAACATGTGGTCTGGCACTTTTATACTTATTTCATCCTTTTTACTTTTTCAAATTTTTCATCCCTTTTCTCCATTTTTATACTTGTGTGGGTTTAGTATTAACTCTTTCATTTATTTTTCTCATTTTGCATTTTCTAAATTTCTTTTTCAAATTTTTCTTCTTCAGAATACCACATCTCATTTTAAACCCTTTTTCTTTTCTTTCTTTTCCTTTACTCCCCTCCCCAAGATCTATGCACCCCTACTCTAGTCACTCTAAACTTAGGCATTTTACCTAGGTTGAGGTTCACAATGTCCAAGGAGGGACTGATAACACTCTAACCACACCTCCCGTCAAGTATGAAGCAGACGTTGTCAATAGAGAAACCAACTAGAGGTTGGGGTCGAAAACCCACAAGGAATATGGAAGATTTAGACTAATGTCGGTAAGTGAACTTGTTGGTTAGTTACTCCAATTTAGGGGGTATAAGAAAAATAATAATTAAAAAACAATGATTGAAATTGTGATGTAAAACGAGTTATATCAACTAGGGTTTGTGTCTTCATGGATTGCTAACTTCTTCGGTATACACACATGATAAATGCCAATGCTTACTTGTAGACTGATAACTTGGCTTTATCCAAACGAAGGTTCGTCCTTATTGATGACTATACTCAATCACCAGGTCGTCTCATGATCAATTTTAAATTAACCGCTATCAAATTGTTCCAAATTTAACTATCTTGAGACCATATCTCATGTTAATTCAATGTTCATCAAGATCAAGTCTTTCTTGTAATTCTCTTCTAGGCTCAAGCAAGTAAAGAATTCAAGCAATTCCTAGCGCTATATACTGTTAAGAAACTTTTAAGCATGAAAAGAATACAATACAAGCATTTTGCGTTGGTTTTGAATTAGTTTTGTGCAACCCTAGTTCATTAATCCACCATGATTCCCACAACCCTAGCTATGGAGGTTTTAGCCTCTCATAGTTGCAAGGTTGTGGTATGCATTCATAATTAAACATAAATCAATACTTGCCAATTAGGATGATAGGAAAAACTTTTTTTATTATATCCGAAATAACTCAAGAACAATTCACACAATAAAAAATAAATCAAGAAAAGGTTGATCACAAATAATCAACAGTCAACTCTATGTTGTCTCTATGTTCTCCCAAGTTATCTAACGTCTTCTATTGAAAATAAAACATAAAAAATATTTATACAAACATAAAAATCTATTTCCTAAGCTAACAGGGTAAATTTCCATAACTATGTGCCGCCCGAGCCACAACAGATCCTACGACCCGTAATGAGATTGTACTGTCATACCGCATCCGTATTTCTTGGCTTGCTAAAATTTCGCTAAGTGTTGGGCCTCGGTACGATTTTGCACATGCTTCCTACTAGTCGATCGTTTCTTCTATGTCTTGACTCTGAGAATTCTCAATTTTTCTGAAGTTCTTCATGAGTGCGATGGTACTGCTCATACCTTACCACCATAACTCGTACTATCTATCCGTGTTAGGAGTCAACCTCTTGTGCAATTCTTCTAAATATTCCCACTACTCAGTGCGACGGTTCGCATGTAAGCATTGTACAACTCGTACCGAGAGTGGTAGGATGCACTCTTAATAACTCACCTTTCTGAAATTTTTCACTACACTTCGATACGCTTGTAGCATCAACCTACAACTCACCGAGAGACTTGTTCCTTTAGCCCATTTTCCTCTCGCACTCCTCGCCTATCTTTTTCACATTCTTGCTTCAACAATTCCATTTGTCCTATAATCAAATAAAAAGTGCCTTATATCAATATAAACACACCTAAGTCCATGCTATTTTCTTAGTTTTGAGCATGGAAAGTGTTGTAAACTCACAACACACATGAACACCTCAACTTAAGACTTTGCATGTCCGTGCAATGAAAAGAAAAACTAAACATGACGCTCAACTAGAAAATAAACCTAGGATACTACACCTAACATCAAACAAAATTTTCACTTTACATTCAACAACTTTTGTCCCTTCTTCCATGAACCATGATCAGCTAATGTACCACAAGCAATTGCAAAACATGCTAAGCAGAGATCAAGACATGTCATCTAGCTACAACAGCAATCAAGTATCGCCGATGTTTTTCATATAGACCAATGGTAAAAGTTAACATAACCCATAAAAATTCTCACAAAAAATAAAGTCCCCACTCACAAATATAGTGTCGATATTGCATGATACTAAACAAGCAAGACTCTTAGTCTTAAAAAGAATTTTGCATCAGGTATCAAATACCATAGGTTTGCCCTTACTTTTTCACAGGCTTCCTGGCCTCGTCGATGATCGCATTTGGATTACTATAGGACTTTTTGTGGCTTGTAATGTAGGATCTAGGGCTGGAAATGATAAATATGAGAGATTTTTAAGTGAATAACCCTTTCCTTGACACTACATACATATGGCTTAACCGCTCACCTATTTAACCCTTTTCTTTTCATTCCTTTTCCTCCCCTTTCACCAATTTTGTAAGTATTTGTATAGGTGTAGTGTATTTTTCAACCTTTTCAAGCATTATTTATTTCTTTTGAATTTTCTTTTCAAGATTTTCAACTTTTTTCATCTTTTTTTAAATTTGTCACACCCCATCTCATTTTTAACCTTTTCTCTTTCTTTCCTTCCTCGTTCTACCCATTTATTCACCCTACTCTAGAAACTCTCAACATAGGAACTTTTCCTATATTGAGGTTCGTAATTTTAAAGGAAGGTTCAACGCCAAAACAAATTCATTATAAAAAAATTGGGTACCGTTCATTGTTAGTCAAAGAAAATGATCTATTAAAGGCTCATAATTCGGATGAAGCGAATCATATGATTTTGGTAGGTTCATTTAGGCTAAAAGTGAGCTTAAAAAAAATAGCCTATGATCATATCCTAACCGTAATACTCCCGTAAGTGCCTAAGACTAGACCCGTGAATTAAAAATGGATGTTGATAGAAACTGAAAAACCCATCACAAAATGAGTCATGTAATGATAAGTGATTCCTAACAATGATCTGGGAGTAAGTGTCTCGTGGGTAAGGCAATGAGGGGTGGAAGTTGGGAGTAACGGGTCAAGGAACGACCCGTGACTGTCGTAGACACAAGCTCTGGTTGTGGTCGTGGTGAGACGAGTCCTTTAGCCTAGGAGGAAGTAATGAGTTGTTGGATGACCCATTGTTGGCAAGAACGAATTGTGGTGAGAAACCATGGAGGAGTAGGAAAACCTATAGCCGAGGTGATGGATTGAAACAAGGACTCGTTGAAGGAGGCACGAGTCGCGGTGTGGTTCGTGGGAAGGCCCTTGCAGTCGTCGGGGAACAATAGATGATACAACTGACTATCATCTCGATGTAAAGACTCATCCTATCGAGTCATAGAATTGAATCTCGAGAAGTTAAGAATGGGTAGGACATGCAACGGATGGACACCATGAGTCGTGGTATCAAGGCACGACCCTTTGGAGCGGTTGTTGTCACTGGCACTACCAAATTTTCAAGAAATTCATTAAGGCTATTTCATTATTTCTAAATCTTAAGGTCCTAAACTACATCGTTTAAGGCTCGAAGTGCAGTGTTTTATAAGGGGAAAATCTATCCTAGGCTAATTCACATCCATGCATGCATTCAAGGTTTAGGAGGTGATCAACTAAACTTACTTCAAGCTTTCCTTCAATCTTTCATTGGGCTTTCAAGGGGTGATAACTGCATCTTCCCTGTGTATGTAGGGTTATGAATGGGTAACTTTAACACCTATCCAACCCAAAATCATGAAATTTATAAGCAGATCCTGAATAATAGCTGAACCAATGCATAGATCATCCATTTCCTTTACATACAGTGATTTAAATGTATTTGTACTATTGAATTATGGATCATGGGCATGTTTTAATTGTTTTCTACTAAAATCATGTTTCAAGCTTTTTATATTGAAAATTCTTATTTACGAGAAGTTTATGAAAGTTGAGATATATGATGAATGTTCATATATGATGAAGAATCAATGATGAAAAGCATGTTTCAGCTATCCATGTTTATAATCATGTTTTCAAGTGAATTGCGTATTTCAAGCATGTTAAAGTATTGAGCAATACCCACATGTTCAAGTATGATTTATGATATGATATGGATTTCATAGTGGATCGACAGATAACGTTGGCCGACACGGGCCTCATCTATGGATAAACATGTATGTAAATGGGTATCAATGATGTTAAACTTTTATTTGGCCATGAATCTTATGAATGATGATTATGATTTACGTATGAGCCTAATGTGAATATTTTTGAGCAGCTTTCTAGTACCGAGTAGCTCGGCATTCAAAGGACTATGCGGTGTTTCAGAACTACGTGACACCGTAGGTTCATGCTGATACATTACAATATTAATGGATCCCCTCAGATATTACATAATGCACGCCCCTTTACTAAAGAAGCTCGACGATTCTTCCAACTTGAGTGAGATAGCTTGGGGCAATCATGTAAGGCTCTACCATGATGGTGTTGGTTATGATGAGTCCTTCCATTGTACCTCATGATTTATTCATGGTTATGTTTATGTTACTTTATCTCAAGTTATGTTTTATAAAGTTTCTCTTACGATTATCAATTATGATTTGGTTTACGAATGTCTTGAAACCTTGAGCCTATGCTGCATTATATTATTTATGATATGAGGATTTTTTCCTACTCTTATGATCTTTTATGCATTTAAAATTTCCATTTTACATACCTTACATACTCGGTATTATTCCACATGTTGAATTCACATACTCTATGCTATATCATTTCATGATACAGTGCTTCGATCATCAAACCCAACACCGTTATTAGCTCGTTCGAAATTAGCATCGTTGCATTGGTGAGTCTCATCCCCCAAGGACCAGCTTGATTAAGTTATCCCTTTATGTTCAGTTTTCTAGACTTGTAAGAAGGGGGGTTTCCTTCAACCCATCAGATATGTTAGAGGAATTTCAAACCACATCTAGTATTCAACATTCATGTATGAAGTATGCTTTTCTTCCTATGTTATGATATGATTATGCTTTTTGCAATGTTATATGTTAAGTATTCACATATTGATTGATTTAGATGTATGTTACATTGTCATGGGTCGACTTGAGTCTCTAGGCTCTTTGTCCCGTGTTGTGATCCGAGGTTACATTTGGGTCGTGAAAAACTTTGTATCAAATCCATATGTTTGAAGTGTCCTAGGTTGTTTGAAAACCGCATTGGCAGAGTCTTTTCATGGGTGTGAAGTGTGCCACACTTATTGATTTGGGGCATATTTATATGCCCAAGTGATACTCAAATGTGTCGTTTTGCCTTGTTTATCCAACAATGTTTGTACATTCTCATGTAAATTATAGGAAAGTGTGAATTTATACTAAATCAACATGATTAGCGTTATTTTGCCGAAAAACGTACTTTTATGGAGCTATGAGGCATGTTGGGGAGGAATTGGAGATGGACTCGTGGAGCGAGCGAGAGGAATTGGCCAAGGAAAAAGAGAGATAATGAGGCTCCGCGATGGAGCCGTGCCACGCCGCCATCGCTTGGCGACTCGTCCTAAGATATAATTACAAAGATTTCCAAAGAGGGTCTCGCTTCGTGCCGTGGGCACGTTGACCTAATTACTTGGAATCGACATTCCAGCTGAAGGTGCTGCTACCCGTGTCACGTTGGGCAAGCTCCGCATCGCATGCCGTGCCACTCTGGGGATAATTACCCGGACGGCCAAATTCCGCAGTATTCATTGCTTGCACCGTGTCACGGAGGCGTGCTCCGCGATGCACCCGTGACACGTTGCTCCGTTATTCCTAAAATTCCCACCAAAGATAAATAGAACACTCTAGGTTCATTTTTAATTATTCTCGACTTGGTGGAGCAAGAACGGGTTACGTGCGCTGAGGGGACGAAAATCTTAGGTTTCTCTCTATCTCTTTCTCCTTACTTTCAATTGTTTGTATGATTTACACTCATTTAACGATGTTTAATCCACAAATGAGTGGCTAAATTCACTTCTTGCTGAGGTTAGGAACAATTGTATTGAAATGTAATTGTTGATCATCCGTTTTTTCCATCTTTTCTTTCATGGTTGTTCTATTAATTTTTGTTCTTACTGCATTTACATCTGGCCAATGTTAATGTAAATCCAAAAAGTCCGATTTCACTCGAGAGAGCACGAAGCTGGAAAGTTGTGAATTAATAGGATATGATCTTTTCTTAGTTTGGGAAAATTGAGAATTGATTTACCTTCAGGATAGAAATATACCTGAAAG
>JACEIK010007223.1:11078-36016 GCA_018107945.1 Datura stramonium
GTAGTCCAGTCCCTGTGGGATCGATACTTGGCTTACTTGAGCCACTTACTACTTGTTCGACCACGTGCACTTGCGTTTAGTCATCCAGACAGCCGAACAACGAGAATACTTAGTTTCATTCCCCATATGACGATTCACGCATACCCTTTTTCTTCAATTCTTAGGGTCAAGGTCAAGAACATATGTCTATAATGAATAGTTTCAAAACTTTATGAGTTCCTATGATTACTCCATGAGTTCCTACATATGTTTAATGATCATTCTTGATTACTCCATAAGTTCCTACATATGTTTTATGATCATTTTTTATTGCTCCATGAGTTCTTATGTATGTTTATGATCCTTCTTGATCTTTCTATGAGTTGCATGAATCCTCTAGTGAAACGTGTCAAATTTATGACCTATGATTTGTCCTCTACAAGAGAAGTTTTAATAATTTTATGAACAATGATTTTTCTGTACAAGAGAAGTTTTAATGATATTATTATCATGTCCCGAGCCTATACCTTAGGCATGGCCGACACTCGAACCACAAGTGGCCCGAGTGAACCCTTGGTCTGACTTACTACTAGCTGAGAATACAATAAAGTAATGCGGAATATGAAATTGAGTGAGCTTAATAAAATAAATAATATTTATTAACTGTAACTAAAATGAATGTTAAAAAGTAACATTCCTGACTGAACTCTAATTTATCTATGAAGCCTCCATGACCGAAAAATAGGTATCGAGATAAAGTTCTACGGCTACCTCAAGCTCTACTAAATAAAATATAAACATGACTAGGGCTCTCTAGGAGGTAGGAGGCCTCATTAAAGCTTAGTGGAGAAGATCCTAGAGATGTGTGTATTGTTGATCCTGTCTACCTGAATATGCATCATAATAAGATGTAGTACCAAATAGCGTCAGTACGATTGAATGTATGGTATGTAAAATGGCTGAATGAAATAATAGTTAAGCAAGAAAATTTGAACTAAAAGGAATTACTAAGGGAAATAAACTCACTCAATAAAAATGACTGAAATTAAAACTCTGAAACTGAACTCTAAATGTTGCATAGAACATAATATGATAAATGTGTAAAACAGTTTATGCAATAAACCTCATGCATCAAAATAAATATCTGTAAATACATGTACAAGTAATGTATATCTTAGTTTGGGGAGTTTCTCATAACTGACACCATTTTGAATGAGCACCTGATGCCCAACTATCTCGCTCAAGTTGGCAGAGCCGTCCAGAGCCTTTCTAGGGGAAAAGGGCAATCACAATCTGTGGATCCATAACTCAAGATCTTACCAGGGACTATCTGAGGAGTCGCTCGAACCAACTGCATGATCATAACCTACGATGGCTACATAGTTCTGAAGCGTATGGGTTATTTGAACCCTTCACCCAACTCGATGTTAAATAATCCTCCCAAAAACATATACTCATATACTTATGACTATCTAAGGTAACTGAAAATATCATTGTAAAGCACTTTAGCTATAGTTATAATAGATATTTTAAAATATTTGTTGAGCCTTCCACTCAAAATCTATAAACTGTAATGAAGAGCCTTGCTCAAAACATACTTTTAAAAACTTGGGAGCTTCTATGCTCCAAACACCTCTTTGAAAACTTGTGAGCTTCTAGGCTTAAAACATCTCTTAAGTTTCAAATATAGGACTTCACTTAATCTTTCGATAATCATGCTAAAAATCATACTTCCTTTCTAAAAATCTCTTTATGCAACTCTCTTAGAAATCTGCTTAACTATAGGAAAACAATGCATTTGGTTCAAAACACAAAACTTCCAAAATAATGCCTTTCAAAATGATGACTTTATCAAATTGGGTTCATGGGGTAAGAGACGTGAATCAACCTCAAAATCAAGAGAGTATCATCAACAATCAATAGAATAGGAATACAATCCAGAGACATCAATAAACAACTTAATATGAAGATTTCAACAATGGCAATTCAACACATATAGATAGGGAAGAAGACCAAATCAAGAAATTTCGAAAAAAAATTTAACTTTAACTTTGTTGAAGTCTTGCTAGATTTAGGGCATGAGGAAGAATAGGAATTCCTCACTATTATTAGCCTTACATATCTCAAACACTGCAATTTTCAATGGAGAATCTAGACAACTAACTCTAAAAACCTTAAGAACTGGTGTGGTCAATGGTTCCTAGGGTTTTGCATCAAGAACTACATTAGAAGTCATATCTTAATGTTAGGAATCATTAGTTTAACCTTGGGAATGAAGGAGATGACTTACCTTGGAGGAACTTGTGATTGGAGATATTTGGAGATCTTAATTCCATTTCAAAATTGTGAAATTTAGGGAGAATATAAGGCCTGTACATTTGGCTATTGTATGGATAATGTAAAGAATGATTTCCAAAAAAAACAGGATATATATATATATANTATATAGAGAGAGAGGTAGGGGTCACGACAGGTGGTTGGCGCGCCGCCCCTACCATAGCGCCAACATGATGGTTGACATTTTACTCCTGGTGTGCAGTGCCAGCTATAACGCCACTATAATGAATTTATTTTCGGCTGAAGTATGTTCTTGGGCGCTGGGCATCTCTTGTAGAACCTATCCGATGAAAGAAATTTGTTCGAAGTTTATTCCCGGGCGTTGAGTGCCCCTTATAGTGCCTATTTGATAGTGCCTTAGTAAAATGCCCATAACATTTTACTCCGAACTCTGATTGATGTAAGGTCAGATGCGCTAGAAAGATGACTCAAAGGTACTAAATTTGTTGGATTAAATATCCCAAAAACGCTTCATAAATTTGGTGTTATGGTCATTTAAAGTTAAGTCTTATAAGAACTTACATGAAAACTCATTCAGGAGAAAAGATATCAATTGAACTCTATGCTAGAGGTTCCTTATGACCTTAACTAGTACCCAATAAACTTCCCACACTTAATAATTGGTCTTAATACCTAATTTCCAAAAAAATCTATGGGTTTGAGTCAATTCACACAGCTAGAATAATTTTAAACTTAGCCCTAAAGTCCGAGGCATTACACTATCTCCCCCTTGTGATCATTCATCCTCAAATGAAGGTCATGGACATATGTAGGATCTAATCCTGAAACTTTCTAAATATTTCGGTAAAATTTCCCTCGTTGGCAGTACTAACTCAATCTCTAAATGGATATTAGTAGACTAGGAACACTATCACGAGTGTCACCGGACAGTGAAAGGTGCATAGATCTGAAGAACTACACGGGAACAACGTTTTGGCCCCTATTTGCCTCTTAAAGCATGGAGTAAGAGTAGAACTTTTTCCTGAAGTTACATGACTAATATCCCTTAATCATTGAAATAACTCTATAACTACACTAATTTCTTTGCATGCTACACTTATCATTAACAACTTATAATTCTCACATTGCTCATAATGACACTAAAGTATGAGTCTAACATCAAGCTTCCACAATATTTAAGCCTAACACGGCTAAGTCTCTTACGTCTAGAGCTATCCCCCAAGAATACCACTTCTTCTTATTATCATGAAAATCATCCAACCTCGAGCTCTAATCAAGGAGTCACTAGTCACACAATGCAATGGTCCACATGTATATCATCACAACATTCAAGACTATAACTATAATCATCTTATGGCTCCTCTATAGCTTAAATTATCTAAGAGTTCTCCCAACTTCCCTAACATATCTAATAATTGAAATTTCATGAACTTCTACAAAGAGACACAGCAAAAAAAAATTCTAACTACTACACATGACCAATCCTTACCTTGCATTTCATCCACACTTATAATCCAAGATGAAACTAGTACACCACACTTGTCATCAAAGAAGTATCTGCTTTCTCCCATCCATCCCTTACCTAGCTTCTTTTACTACTATCTATCAAGTTAAAAGAAGGATCAATGAAAGAATAGAGTATGAGCATTAGAAATATGAGGGATACAACTCAATCAAGACTTATACTTAGCGTGACTTTCTCACTCGAGGTGAGCTCTAAGGAATCAAGTGCAATGAGCATGTGTGTTTCACATACTAGACACATAATGAATAAATAAAAGGGTAATTATGAGCATACACATTGTAAAAACCATTACCATTATAGGTGAACGTATGTAGGGCTTAGAGAAAGGAAATCATAAGCATAAATCATTCAAGAAATCTAATCTGAGCATATACATGATGTAGCATGATTTTATTAGCCGTTAGGTCGTATATTGAGGACTGATTTCATAGAACTGAGCATACTGTAAGACATGAGTTTATATATATAATGAGTTTCATAACATAAAAGCTGAGATTTATAGAATCATAGTGTAAGACTAGGATTGTTGTTTAAAGTAGTTGTTTCTCATTCTAGGAATCTGAATATGGGCATGGTTATGCATAGAGTACTTGGACCTTAGATGTAGTCATGGCATGAATACATATGAAATGAGTAGGGTGTCACATTGACTGAAGTGAAAGGAATACACTTGAATAAGAATTGAACGACATCCCATAGTTGCTATTCTAGGACTTTTTCACAATTGGAATTTCAAGACATGACTTAGTTCTTCACCTTATCATCTCCCCTTATCTCTAAAGTCAATGTTTTAATTCTTTGGATATTTTCTTTAAACTGGGCTATAATCAAATAATTCCTTTAGGGTATCACTAAACCTATGGATGCTAAACTCTCCTCAACAACTACATTTGGGGGTACTAAAATTTATGCTAGGATTTCTTTCTTAGGTAACTACTAACTTCCTTTTTGCCTCGAAGGTTATCATTGTGGGATTCATACTTTTCCTGTCATATCACTTCATAAATCCAATCCTCTATCAAACAAATAAAAAGGTTAAAGCTTATAATAAGAGGCTCAAAATCATCTGGCTTATTTAAAATTCTCCAGCTTCGCCTCTTAGGGACACCATATAGTACATGCCTATCATTCTTCAAACTTCTAAACTCAATAATACTAAACTAGGCACACATAGCACTTTAGAAGCTTAGAATCTAGTGTAACTACATTCTACCTTGGTGTATATCTTTCTTTCTTACATTCAAGACTCTACTTAACCTATTGACATATCCTTCAATCACCTATACTTAAATCATTTTGTACCACATTGACATGCCCTCATGATCTTCTACTCTATTTCAAATAAGCTCTAAGACATCTTTGCCAACAACTCTTCCTCTAAATACTACCATGGAATCCACACAAAACTTATTACTCTTTGGTCAACACTGAGGGACTTACCATCCCATTACTTACCTTATAGATACAAGCTACATACTTTCCTCAATCACTATCTCCACTTCTAAGTTCTTATTTCTAGCTCTAAGTTCATTTTACAAATCATAGCTCACACAAACCAAATCATACTATCTCCAGGGTGAAAATACTATCTAAGCACTTAGAGACACACTTTCCCACTAAGGGTGTCATAGGCATTGAAGTTTCAAAAGGGGGATCTAAGAGCATTTCGCACTATAGGATCAACACATGATTCATTATAATAGGAGTGCATTCTTGTGATATATTTGACTTATCTGCAATAATAGGCTCCTCTTAAGCCCGTGTGTAGTCCCTTAAATTTCTGCTAGCTCTATTTTAGAGTAACTCACTGATAGGAATCTGAGCTTTGTTGTTTGGCATAGTCAGTAAAATTGGAACAACACACGAATCTATATAAAGTTTCCTATGGTACAACTCTATTGCATGACCTAGAGTATGAAAGAATGAGAAACTTTTCTTAAATATCTGCAGTCCCTCATTTATAGAAGTGGGGCCCTTAAAACCATAAAAGAGACCCTACTAACACGGCTTCATAGACTACCTATGAAACTTGAACTTTGTGCTCTAATACCAAGTTTGTCACGCTCGATCCTATAACAGAGGCATGGATGTCACCCTATCCTCAAGTGGCCCGAGTGAACCCTTAACCTGATGTACTACTAGCTGAGAATACGATAAAGTAATGAAGAAGTTGAAATTGAGTGATCTCAACGAAATAAAATAAGATTTATTAACTATAACTAAAGTCAATGAAAACAAGTAACATTATTGACTCAACACTAAATAATCTATGAAACCTCTAACTAAATGATAGGTACCGGGATAAAGTTCCCATGGCTACCTCAACCTCTACTAAAATAAAATATAAACATGACTAGGGATCTCCAGAAGGTAGGAGACCTCACCAAAGATGAGTAGAGAAGATCCTAGAGATGCGTCTTTTATTGATCCTATCTACCTAAATTTGCATCATAATAAGATGCAGTGCCAAATGGCATCAGTACGATTGAATGTACAGTATATATAATGGTTGAATGAAAAAATAGTTAAGCAAGAATATCTAAAGTAAAAGGAATAACAGAGTGTAAAAAATTAACTCAATAAACATGACTGAAACCAAACTCTGAATGATACATAGAACATAATATGATCAATGTGTAAAAAAAATTCTACAATAAAACTCAAGCATCAAAATCAATCTTTGAAAATACATGTGCAAGTAATGTAAATCTTAGTTTGGGGAGTTTCTTATAACTGAAACCATAATGAATGAGCACATGATGACCAAGTATCTCACTCAAGTTGACAGAGCGGTCCAAAGACTTGCCAGGGTAGAGCACGATCACAATATGTTGATCCATAACTCAAGTCCTTACCGGGGACTATCTGAGGAGTCTCCCAAACCAACGGCACAATCCCAACCTATGTTGGCTATATAGTTCTGGGGCTTAAGGGTTACTGAAACCTTCATCCAACTTGGTGCTAAATAATACTCCCAAAAAGATAGGCTCATATACTTATGCCTATCTTAGGAAACTAAAAATATCATTGTAAAGCACTTTTGCTATAGTTATAACAGATCTTTTAAAATCTCTATTGAGCCTTTGGCTCAAAATTTGTAAACTGTAATGAAGAGCCTTTTGCTGAAAAATATTCTTTTAAAAACTTGAGAGCTTGTATGCTCCAAACACCTCTTTGAAAACTTATGAGCTTATAAGCCAAAAAATCTCATAAGTTTCAAAAACAAGGCTTCACTTAAGCTCCTTTTAAAATTAGGCTAAAAATCATACTTCCTTTCTCAAAATCTCTTTATGCAACTCTCTTAGAAATCTGCTCAACATTCTGAAAACAATGAATTTACTTCAAAACACAAAGCTTTAGAAAACCATGCCTTTAAAAATGATGACTTTATTCAATTAGGTTCATGGGGTAAGAGAAATGAACCAACCTCAATGTCATCACCCAAGTCTACACCTTGGACGAGACATAGTACTTGGTGTCACAAGTGACCCCAAGCTAACCAATGGTCTAACATTGCACTGGTAAACTAAGTAAATATTAGAGGAATCTTTATAAAAATATAACAATGTAATCAATACTGCTAATGGTGTAAACATAACTGTAAGGAATACTGTATATTTGAGTCAGAAAGCCAACTACTATCTGATGAGTTGCTAGGAAAAGCCCCCAACTAACTCTAAAATATAAATGAAAAGAAACTAACTAAAAAGAAAATATCATCCTCGAAAGAAGAGCACTCACCAAACGGACTGCTGCTGCTGAAGTCGCCAGAGGGAACTACTGACGATGCTGTGACTGAGAACCTCTACTTGTATCATAATAAGATATATCATAGAAAGTATGCATCCGTACCTTGAATGTACTAAGTAAGTGAGATACACAAAAAGACATGGATAAATCAATATTGAACTGAAATAACATGAAATGACCAACTAATATTGAATAGTGATAAAAACTGAGCTATAACTGATATGGTAAATAATGACCCTAACTGATGGTCATAAACATGTCCTGGAATTGAGTGACTGAACTGAAACTATACTGAAAAGTGGGAGAGTCCATAACCGACATATAACCACGTGAGCTAAAGATGGAGTCCGATGTATACACCCCATCGGAGAAAGCCCATTGTACCTTGCCAGGGTATAGTGGCTGAGCTAGGTGATCATGAGTTTGAGGACCATTGGGCCAATAACCTACAGTGGTAATGTAGTTTCTCATACCTAGGTGAATTGAAATCCTGATCCGCTCGGTGCTAAGTACTACTCCCACATGATAGTCCTAACTTCTCTACTAAGCTGATAGCTCAAAGTTGAGGTCCTGGACTAAGATAGGAGTACTTATCTAGAAGTAACCTGAGAGTCTGTATGACCAGATACTGAAAATTGGTGTTCTAAGACTGGTAAGAGATGCTTATCTGGAAGCTTCGTAACCATCTAAAGAACTAACTAATAACTGATAATGGGGGTTCTAAGACTAGCTAGAGCTGCTTATCTAGAAGCGTCGTAACCATCTAAAGAACTAACTGATAACTGAAACTAGGGAGTATTACTAAACTAAACTCCTCAAAAAACTACCTATCGTCAAATTGATCAGCAGACTTACTAAATGATACTAAAAATGCTAATTTTCTAATAGAGACTGAACTAGCGTGCAACTTACTGAGAATTCAATATGATAGTAATAACACAGGAATTCAAAGACTAACTGAGTCAAGCGATATTAATATCTTATCAACTATGCAAGACCCAATTTACTGCATGTATAGAATCAGGGCTAAAATCATATTACAGGTAGAAAGTAGCAACATGATCACTAAGTAGTTGAAACATAGCAACAATCAATATGAACAAAAATCCACAAGAATTAACCAGAATCTGGCTGAAAATTTACCCTAATTCAAAACCTCAGGGCTAGAACTGATAAGAAACTTTTGGAAGGATTTTGGGGCACAAGGGAAGAACCATTCCCTTGTTGAATTTCCACATACCTAGAGTCGAATTTACTAAAAAGGATCTGGAGAATATGAGGAGAAAACTTAAAAGCCCTAGCTTTCTCTAAGAGAATCGTCTATGTATATCATACTTCTTCTATCTGGTTCTTTGGTAGGAATTAGGGAGAGGGTCGACTATACCTCTAAAATCCCTTCTGGAAACACCATAAACGACGTAGCTTAGAAGCTAAAAAGGTGGAAAGTTACTAAAATGCCCCTGAAAGAAAATCTAGAAAACTGCCCGATAGGGACCAACGTGTCACACAACAAGTTGTTGGTTGATGCATTGACTCGTTGGGAACAGTCGTTGGTCCTGGGCATAAATTTTGGCTCACTGGAAATGGACCAAGGAAGGGAACCACGACTCATTAGATGGATCAACGGGTCGTTGGTTCCTTTCTTTGTCACTGATAGGAAAAGCTTAATGCCCCTTCTAACGGACGACACAATGACTCATTGGTAGAATCAATGGGTCGTTATGTCTGCTCATGATCAACACTGTCTTGACTGGAGGGTGGCTGGTTTAGGCAACGGGTGGCAACAACAACACATTGGTCTGAGCCATGAGTTGTTAGTCCTACTCATTGGTTCAGGGGAAAGTCTGGTAGGTTTCTAGACTTGGCATACAACAGACAACAAGACGACTCATTACTCCTTTCAATGGGTCGTCCTATGCCTTGTTAGTCCCTAAAATGAATTTTGCAGAGCTGACAATGACTCAGACAACGGTCCGTTATAGGTGACAGCAATCTGTTATTTGGGTCGTTCTGTGATAAAAAAAATTTGATTTTCCCTTGTTTTTCATGCAAGGTCTGAGTTTGGTTTAGGAAAGTTTTGGGGTGTTTCAATATCTCCCCCTTGGGATCATTTGTCCTAGAATGAAGGCTAAAGATGCTAGAAAATTGAGAAAAGAGCTGCAGTTCCCAAACTGAAACTATAAACTGATTTCTGAAGGAGTGAGTGACTCCGAATTGATTTAATCATACTAACTAAGTTGATGCAACTAGGATGCATATTAAAAACATGAATATAGTTGATGAGTATGAAAATGAATAGAGTATTGAGGAGGAATTTAATACCTGATGCTGAAACTTAAATGGGACGGGAATAAATAAGGGTATTTAGCCATCATGTCCATTTCTGCCTCCCATGTGGCTCCCTCAACTAGCTGGTTCCTCCACAAGACTTTCACTAATGAAACTTCCTTGTTTCTCCGCTTATGAAGCTGATGGTCTAGGATCTGAAATGGGACTTCTTCGTAAGAGAGACTATCCTTCACTCCCACACTATCTAGTGGTACAACTTAGGTCAGATCACCTATGCACTTCTTCAATAGTGACACATGGAAGACTGGGTGCACAAATGCTAACTCTGAAGGTAATTCTATGTCATAGGCCACATTTCCAATTCTCCTCATAATCCTGTAGGGTCCTAAATACCTCAGACTGAGTTTCCCTTTCTTTCTAAACCTCATGACCCCTTTCATGGGTGAAATTTTCAGATAAACCCAATCATCTACAGCAAATTCTAACTCCCTCCTCCTCGCATTAGCATATGATTTCTGTCAGCTCTGCGCTATTTTCAACCCTTCTCTAATAAGTTGCACTTTCTGCATAGCTTTATGAACAGAATCTGGTCCTATAAAGGTACCTTTGCCAAATTCAAACCACCCTATAGGAGACCTACACCTTCTACCATATAATACCTTGAACGGGGCATCTGAATACTGGAGTGATAGCTATTGTTGTATGCAAACTCGATGAGAGGTAGGTGATCATCCCAACTGCCCTTGAAGTCAATCACACAAGCTCTCAGCATATCTTCTAAGCTTTGAATTGTTCGGTCAGCTTCACCATCCGTCCGAGGGTGAAAAGATGTGTTGAGCTTGGCCTGAGTACCAAGCCCCTTTTGAAATGATTTCCAGAAATGCGAGGTGATCTGGGTACCTTTATTTGAAATGATGGATATATAGCCTAGCATAATCCTCAACTAAGTCTGCACTTTTAACTAAGAGGAAATGTGTTGACTTGGTCATCTGATCTACTATCACCCAAATTGAATCATGCTACCGACGAGTACGAGGTAGACCTATAATAAAGTCCATATTCATTTCTTCCCACTTTCACGCGAGTATGTTGATATCTTGAGTCATACCCCTAGGTCTTTGGTGTTCTACTTTAATCTGCTGGCAATTCGGGCACTTAGCCACAAAATCTGCAATGTCTATCTACATGTCGTTCCACCAGTAGATTTCTCGTAGGTCATGCTACATCTTAGTGGCACGTGGGTGGATAGAATATCTGGAGCTATGTGCTTCTGCCAGTATCCGCTGTCTCAAGTTATTAACGTCCGGACCACATAGTCTGCCCTGGTAATGAAGCACCCATCTCCCTCTTTGGAGAAAGCCTCCACTTCTTTTCTTAGAACTATTTGTTTCAACTTAAACAATATAGGATCTTCATCCTATTTTGACATAACCTCAACAACTAATGAGGATTCTAACCCAATCCGTAGTACTACTCCACCCTCAACTGAATCCACCAACTGCACTCCCAATTGAGCTAACCTGTGAATATCATTTGCTAACTCTTTTCTTCCCTCTTCAACATGAGCAACACTCCCCATAGAAATTCTACTCAAGGCATCTGCCATCACATTTTCCTTTCCTAGGTGATACAGCACACTCATGTCATAATACTTCTATAACTCCAACCACCTTCTCCATCAAAGGTTCAAGTCCTTATAACTTAACACGTATTGAAGGCTCTTGTGATCGGTGAAAATATCCACGTGAACCCCATAAAGGTAATGTCTCCATATTTTTCAAAACGAACACCACCACTGCAAATTCTAGATCATGAGTTAGATAATTCTTCTCATGAACCTTGAGCTTTCTGGATGCATAAGCTATCACCTTACCCCGCTGCATTAGAACGCAATTGAGGCCACCTCTAAAAGCATCACAATAGACTACAAATCCATATGTTCCTTCTGGTAAGGTCAAAACTGGAGTTGTAGTGAGTCAAGTCTTCAGCTCTTGGAAACACTTCTCACATACATATGATCTCTGAAACTTCACCTTTTTCTGAGTTACTTAGTCAGAGGAGATCCAATAGAAGAAAATCCCACTAAAAACCATTAGTAGTAACTGGCTAGACCTAGGAAACTTCTGATATATGTTGGGGAAGTAAGTCTTGGCCAGTCTTTCACCGCTACTATCTTTTGAGGATGCACCTGAATACTCTCACCTGAGACCACATGATCAAGAAAAGCCATAGACTTCAGCCATAATTAACATTTGCTAAATTTAGCGAATAACTGGTGGTCTCTTAGAGTCTGCAACACCATCTTCAGAAGGTTAGCATGCTCCTCCTCATTTCTGGAGTACACCAAAATGTCGTATATGAACATGATGATGAATATGTCCAGATACTCTTTAAATACCCTGTTTATCAGGTCCATGAAAGATGCAGAGGCATTACTTAGTCCAAAGGACATAACCACAAATTCATAGTAACCATACCGAGATTTGAAGGCTGTTTTCAGTATGTCACATATCCTGACCCTAAGCTGATGATACCACGACTGAGATCTATCTTGGAAAAACAACTGGCTCCTTGAAGCGATCGAACAAGTCGTCAATCTTGGGTAGGGGATATCTGTTTCTACTTGTAACCTTGTTCAGTTGGCGTCAGTGGATACACATTCTAAGCGTATCATCTTTCTTTTGCATGAACAACACCGGAGCACCCCATGGAGAGATGCTGAGCCTGATGAAACCCTTATATAAAAGATCTTTCAGTTGTTCCTTCAACTCCTAAAGCTCAGCTGGGGCCATTTTGTAAGAAAGAATACAGATGGGCTGAGTATCTAGAAGAAGATCTATGCCAAATTCTATTTCCCGCTCGGGAGGGACTCCGAGAAGATCTTTGGGAAACACGTTAGGGAATTCGCCAACAACTGGAACTGACTAAATAGTTAGGGTCTCGGAGCTAGAATCTTTGACCCGAACTAGGTGATAAATGAATACCTTCGAAATGAGATTCCTTGCCTTAAGGTAGGAAATAAAATGACCCTTAGGCGCTGAAACAGTACCCATCCATTCCAAGACTGGCTCATTGGGAAACTGAAACCTGATGACTCTAGTTCTGCAGTCGACTAAGGCATAACCGGAATGTAACTAATCCATGCCAAGAATGAGGCCGAAATAGATCATGTCTAGATCTACTAGATCAGTTGGAATGACTTTATTCAACACAAAGACTGGGTATTTTATATATACCCAACTGGCTCTAACTGACTACCAACTAGGGTAGAGACTGATAATGGTTCGGAGAGGACTTCTAGACTTATTTCAAATTGAACAGCTATATAAGGAGTCATGAATGATAGTGTGGCTCCTGGATCTAATAAGGCATATACATATAGGTGGAAAAGACGTAACATACCCGTGACCACATCAGGTGAGCTCTCCTGATCCTGACGATAGGACAAAGCATAAAAGCGATTTTTGTGCTGGCCGCCATCCATACCTGATGTATTAGCCTACTGAGCTGGACAGCCTGCTGGGACTACTGAAGTGGTAGATTGAGTTCTCCCCCGTCCTACTAAAGGAAACTCCTTTAACCTATGACCCAACTGTCCACATCCAAAGCAACACTCCTTGCCCGTGTAGCATTCCCCTGGATGGTTCTTGCCACATTTCGGACAAGTTGGGTAATGGTTGCTGACACTGTAACTATGGGATTGAGTGCCATATGCTCCACCCTTCCAATCCTTTCAGGACCAGAAAGTAGGGGCGCTGGCTAATGTTGGTGCTGGAGTCTTCTGTTGCTACTGCTGTGGGCGATTACTGCCACCGAACCTCTAGTGGCCATAATCTGACAGACCTGTTCTAGCCCGCTCAATATCCTTCGACTTTTCTGCCTCAATCTACTGGGCATGAATGATGAGGCTAGATAGGTCGATGTCCTTGATGAGCATCACGGTTCTGCACTCCTTCAGTACCAAGACTGGCACTCCATTTATGAATTTGAGCATGCGAGCCCTTGACTCGGCTACCATCTCTAAAGCATACCTCGACAATCGAGTGAACTCCAATGCATACTCCTCCACGTTTCTATTACCCCACTTTAAGTTCATGAATTCAGTGACCTTGGACTCCCTCAATTCTCGAGGAATGAATTTTTATAGAAATGTGGTTGTGAACTCATCCCACTCTACTGCCTTGCTTCTGCTGGCATCCCTTCCTTCCATTGGTTGTACTAAATCTGAGCCACCCCTTTCAATTGGTAGGAATCCAGATCAGCACTCTCCACGGAGTTAACACCCATAATCAAGGTGATCTTCCACACCTCATACATAAACTCTTGTAGGTCCTCTCCCACCTTGGATCCAAAGAAAGCTAGAGGGTTCATTCGGGTGAAGTCCCGAACCTTAGCAGCTGCTGGATACATGTTGGTATTAACTGGAACCACCTACTGGTTCACTTGGTTGGTCACCGTTTCATCCCCCTAGTTGTATTGCTACTCGGAATTCTACTAAGGACACTTGGTTGTCCTGAGGGGCTGCTGGAGCTGGTGGGACAGGTCGGTTGGCATTGCTAGTCCTCTTTCAATTTTCTCGACTTCGAGGCATATTTTTCACTTAAATGAATAAAGCACAAGTTACGAGGACATTTTGGGATTCAACTTCAAATGCACGATAAGGAGTTTGAACAAAAGGGAGCTTTCCTAATAACGTCTCATAGCCTCCCCGTCATAAGTGTGGCACGCTTCACACTTATGAAAAGGACTCTACCTGACTCGGCTTTCAGACATCCTAGGATACTCTAAACTTAGAGCTCTGATACCAAGTTTGTCAGGACCCGAGTCTACACCCTGGATGACACATGGTACTTGATTCCATAAGTGACCCCAAGCTAACCCATGGTCTAACATTACATTGGTTAACTAAGTAAACATAAGCGGAAGATTTATAAAAATATAATTATGTAATCAATAGTGCTGAAGTTGTAAACATAATTGTAAGGAATACTAAATATCTGAGTCTGAAAGACAACTACTATCTGATGAATTACTGGGACAAGCCCCCAGCAACTCTAAAATCTAACAAAAAAGAAACTAACTAAAAAGAAAATATCATCCTTGTAACATAAGGACTCACCAAATAGACTACTGCTACTGAAGTCGCCGGAGGGAACTACTGACGATGCTGTGACTGAGAACCTGTGCCTGTATCATAATATGATATACCATAAAAAGTATGAATCAATACTTTGAATGTACTAAGTAAGATACACAATAAAAACATGGATAAATTAATATTGTACTGAAATAACACGGAATGACCAACTGATACTGAATACCGATAAAAACTGTGCTATAATTGATATTTTCAATAATGACCCTGATTGATAGTCATAAACATGTCCTGGAACTGAGTGATTGAATTGAGCTGAACTGAACTGAACTGAAACTATGCTGACAAGTGGGAGAGTCTGTAACTGACATATAACTACGTGAGCTAAATGTGGAGTCTGATGTATATACTCCATCGAAGAAAGCCCACTGTACCTTGCTAGGGTATAGTGGCTGAGCTGGGTGATCACAAGTCTGGGGCACATTGGGCCAATAGCCTATGGTGGCAACGTAGTTCTGGGAACTTGGGTGCACTGAAACCCCGATCCACTCGGTGCTAAGTACTACTCCCACTAGATAGTCCTAACTTGACTACTAAGCTAGTAGCTCAAAACTGGGGTCCTGGACTAAGTCAAGAGTACTTATCTGGAAGTAACCTGAGAGTTTATAGGACCAGATAACTGAAAACTATGTTCTAAGACTGGTCAGAGCTTCTTATCTGGAAGCGTCGTAACCATCTAAAAAACTAACTAATAACTGAAAATAGGGAGTATTACTAAACTGAACTCCTTAAAGAACTAACTATCGTCAAACTGATCAGCTAACTTACTAAATGATACTGAAAATGCTAATTTTCTGAATGAGGCTGAACAAGCATGCAACTGAATCAGAATTCATATGATAGTAATAACACGAGAATTTAAAGACTAATAGAGTCAAGCGACATTAATATCTAATCAATTATACAAGAGCCAATTTGCTGCATGTATAAAATTATGGCTAAAATCATATTACAAGTAGAAAGTAGCAACATGATCACTAAGTAGTGAAAACATTTCAACAATCAATACGAATAACAATCCAGAAGAATTAATCAGAATCTGACTGAAAATTTACCCTAATTCAAAACCTCAAGGCTAGAACTGATAAGAAACTTTCAGAAGGATTGTAGAGCACAAAGGAAGGAAAATTCCCTTGTTGAATTACCACATACTTGGGGTCGAATTTCCTTAAAAGGATCTAGAATCTAAGGAGAAAACTTGAAAGCCCTAGCTTGCTCTGAGACAACCGCTTGTGTATATTGTACTTCTACAATCTGGTTCTTTGGAAGGAATGAGGGAGAGGGTGTACTATACCTCTAAAATTCCTCCTGAAAACACCCTAAATGATGTAGTTTAGAAGCTAAAAAGGTGGAAAGTTACTAAAAGGCCCCTAATAGAAAATCTAGAAAATTGCCCGACAGGGACCAACGGGTCACACAATGAGTCATTGGTTAATACCACCACTCGTTGGGACCAGTTGTTGGTCCTGGGCCTAACATCTGGCTTAGTGGAAATGGACCACGGAAGGGAACCACGACCTGTTGGATGGAACAATTGGTCATTGGTTCCTCTCGTGGTTACTGACAGGAAAAGCTTGGTCCCTCTACTAACGGGTGACACAAAGACTCGTTGGTAGAACCAATGGGTCGTTGTGTCTGGTCGCGGTCAACACTTTCTTGTCCTGGAGGGTGGCTGGTTTAGGAAACGTGTGGAAACAACAACTCATTGTTATGAACCACGAGTCTTTAGTCCCACTCGTTGGTTCAGGGGAAGGTTTGGCATGTTTCTGGACTTAGGATACAAAGGAAAATAGGACGACTCGTTACTCCTTTCAATGGATTGTCCTATGCCTCATTAGTCCCTGAAAGGAATTTTGCAGAGCTAACAATGTCTCAGATAATGATCCGTTATAGGTGACAACGAACCGTTGTCTAGGTCATTCTGTGACAAATTTTTTTTTCTTTTCCTTGTTTTTTCATACAAAGTTTTAGTTTTGTCTAGAAAGGTTTTGGTGTGCTACACTCAACAAAAACAATCAAGATAGCATGATCAACAATCAATAAAATAGGATTATAATCAGGAGACATCAATAAATAACTCAATAGGAAGAATTCAACAATGGCAATTCAACATATATAGATAGGGAAGAGATCAAATCAATAAATTGGGAAAAATCCTAACATTAACTTTTGTGAAAGGTTACTATATGTTGGGCATGAGTAATAATAGGAATTTTCTCACTATGATTATCCTTACATAGCTTAAACTCTCCGATCTTCAATGGAGAATCCGGAAAACTAACTCTGAAAACCTTAAGAATTGGGGTCCTCAATGATACCAAGGGCTTTGCATCAGGAACCATATTAGAACCCATATCTTAGGGTTGGGAATTGTTAGTTTAACCTTAGGAATGAAGAAGAAGACTTATCTTAGAGGAAATATTAATTGGAGATTTTTGGAGAGCTTGATTCCTCTTCAAAATCGTGAAATTTAGGGAGAATATAAGGTTTGGACGTTTGTCTATCGTATGGATAATGTTAGGAATTATTTAAAATTCAAAAAATGATATATATATATATATACACACACATATATATAAATGTGAGCTTGCGACAGGACCTGGCGGTGCCCTTACCATAGTGCCAAGCTTGTATATTTGAAATTTTGCTCTTGGCGCATGGCGCCAGCTATAGCGCCACTCTGATGAATTTATTTTTAGCTGAAGTTTGGTCCTGGCACTGCTCGTCTCTTATAGAGCCAATCTGATGAAAAAAATTCATCTGATGTTTTTTCCCATATAACGCCTAACTTGACAATGCCTTAGTAAAATGCCCATAACTTTTTATTACTCTGATTGATGCAAGGTCGGATGCATTAGAAAAAATAATCAAAAAGATTCAATTTGATGGTGAAATCACCCAAAAACATATCATAAATTTAGAATTATGATCGTTTAAAGTTTACCCTTGTAAGAGCTTACGTGAAAACTCAATCGATAAGAAAGCTCTCAACTCACCGCTATGCTAGAGGTTTCTTATAACCATAATTTGTATCCAATGCACTTTCAACTCTTAAGAATAGATCTTAACACCTAATTTCCAAAAAAATCCTCAGGTTCGAGTGTATCCACACACCTAAAACAGTTACAAACTTAGCTTGAAAGTCCGAGGCATTACAATTATGAACTTTTATTCTTCCTTTGAAGAGAAGTTTTAATTATTTTTATAAACAATGATTATGACATTATGAATTATGAATTTAAAGGCCTTATGAAAATGAGGAATTATGATCATGATATGTAACGACCCGCGTTTACACCCTAAACGTGACATGGTACTTAGGATCAAAAGTGACCCCAAACAAACCCGTTGTAAAGAATAATTCTATTAAGACTGATCTATTGTAAAATAATATTAAGTGGAAGCTAACTAAGGAAATAACCATATATGAAATAATAACAAAATAAACAAACACTGGAACTCAAGCTAAATTTATCATATATTGTCTAAAAGCCATCTAAAAGAACTAATGAGTTACTGGGAAAAACCCCCAGATAACTCTAATGTCTGAAACTAAACTGGAAATAATAACTGAAAATGGAAACTTCGACTCTCGGCAGATGAGGACTCATCACTAAAAGTTGTTGGAGGTTCGCCGAGAGAATCTAGTTGCGGTGCTAAGGTTGGTACCTGAGCCTATATTATAAAATGATATAGCACATAGAAATATTCAATCAGTCCTTTGAATATTCTGAGTATGTGAGATGTAACTAAAACATACATATACTAAAGACTAGAAACTAAACTAAAATAACATGCAACGGCTCTATCTGAACTAAAAAATACTAAAAAAATTGTTTGACATATATGGAAATACTATAAGAACTAATAAATTGATTTAGAGTCATAAGCATATTTTGAAATTTGATAATCTGGGCTGGACTGAGAACCCTGACTGTACTGGATTGTGGGAGAGACTATAATCGATATATACCCACATGAGGTCGATGTGGAGTTTGATGTGTACACCCCATCGAAGAGAGCACACTTAACCTTTCCAGGGTATAGTGGCTGAGCTGTGTGATCACTATCTAGGGCCCATTCAGACTAATAACATACAGTGGGATGTAGTTCTGTAAACCTGGGTGTGCTAAACCCCAGCCCGCTCAGTTCTAATTACTACTCCCATTGAAAACCTAATTACATCTAGCCGGGCTCATAGCTTGAAATTGATGTCCTAAGACTAAGTCAGAACTATTTATTTGGAAGTGTTCCGAGAGTTTAATGACCTGAAAAAAACTGTTTTCTAAGACTTGTCAGAGATGCTTTGTCTTAAAGTTACATGACAGTCAAAAGAACGAAAATCGTGCTGATAAACTAATACTACTGAAAAGAATGAGTACTGACTGTATCACTCAGACTGAATATAATAAAAGCATTGACTTTCCGTTCATGCATCTGTGTTAGCATTCACAATTCAAGTGAAAATATCATGCTAATACAACATTCATACCTGAGCTGTAAATCTTACATGTTTTATTCAAAAATCATGCTAAGGATCAGGGCTAAGCAAGCAAACTGTACAAATAAAACTATGACATGAATTTCAACTAGGCATAATCATGTAAGCTTAAAGAATTATCTAAATTTAAACATTTCTTAAGTTGACTGAAAACCCTATCTTCTAATCTTATATAGGGTTGGAAATTTTTAAAGTATTTCTGAAAAAAAATTGGGACACAAGGGGGAAAGGAAATCCTTGTTGAAGTCCCACATACCTGAAAAAAGATTCCTCTGAGAAAACACCTAAACTCTAAGGAAGAAAAAAAGCCCTAGCTCTTTCTTTAAAGAGACCATCTGAGTTTCTAGGTACTGATTCTATGAGCTTTGGGAGAGAATGAGAATGAAAGTCAATCAACTCCCTTAAATTCCCCTCTATGGGAACGCTAATATAGGTGGTGAATGATTGTCGTCAGTTCATACCATAAGGTGTTGGGTTAAGTCCTGCAAGCATAACGCAACCCAAATGATGTATTTTAGGATCTAGGAGCTTAGAATTTTACAAAAATACCCCTGGGTAACCGTTTCAAAATCTGACTGTCCAGATCCAATAGGCCTCACAACGAGTCATTGGTTGAAACTATGGCTCATTGGAACCAATCATTAGTTCTAGGCCTGGAAGTCAGTTTCTGGACACTAACCAACGGATGGACAGAATGACTCATTGGACGTAGCAATGGGTCGTTGTATCCAGTCATAGTCAGGGGAAGGATTTCAAAAATCTTCTGAACATCCCCCAATAGATGCCACAATGACCCATTGGTTGCCACGACTGGTCATTGTAACTATTCGTTGTCACTACTAGAAAAATGTTGAACATTTTCTGGACTTGAATATCAAATGGGAACAATGACTTGTTTGATGATACAATGGTTCGTTGGTTCCATTCTGTTCCACTGGAAGGGGTTTCTAACCCTTTTTGGATTTCCTTTAACGGATCCCTACGATGAGTCATTATACCAACAATGACTTGTTTTTTGGGAGAAGATTTTGGTCACATTTTGGATTGATAGGACGGGAAACACAATGAATCATTGTCAATAATGACAGGTTGTTGTACCACTCATTGAATCTAAGGATTGAAAGCTGTAGGGTTGACAATGACTCAGTTAATAGATTGTTATTACTGGCAACGACTCATTACTTGAGTTGTTTTGAGACAAAATTTCTGGTTTTTCATTCCAACTCTGGTTTTGGTCTAAGGAACTTTTGGGGTATTACATAATATGATGATGACTTATGATTATAACCTTGGTTTCTTAATTATGATAGCTTGGTTGTTTAATTGTGATTTCAAGTAAACCACATTACATAGTGAAAGGAGGGTAGTATTATTAACCAAAAAGGCCTCTTTCCTGAAACTATGTATGCCAATGTAGGTTATGGATTATTTCTATTGGTTAGGGTGACTCCTTATTCTCCCCTGGTATGGGCTATTATGGATCCTTGCAAGCAAACTATTTTATGTATGTCTCATACTCCGGCAATGTATGAGATGGCTTAGTTGATGGGGCACAGATCGAACTCCATATTTATATGGTAATTTATGTTGGTTAAATTATGAACCTCCAATAATGAATAAATCAATGATGATGTACTATGATTTTTAAAAGGCTAACCTACCGATTATTGGATTCTTGTTCCTTCATATTATGTGTATGTTTTCTGGTTGTCCTTTCTACTTTCAGCTTTGTTTATGTTTCACTCTGCCATTTTACAAATAGTACAATCCTATGTACTTAAATTCCTTTTGTCAGGGGAGCTACATAAATTTATAATGTAGACTCAGGTGCTCAGAGCAAAGATCAAGTCGCAGCTAGGATTCTCTCTTATTTAGCTACTTGTGAGCCCCACTTGTTTTGGTCTTACTTGTCATGTTCATCTTTGTAAGTTTTTGAGTAAGAGATATATTGAGTGTCTTGTCTGATAAATAGTTTATTCCTTTATGATTGAGGCTTCATAGATTACTATCCATGTTGATGTAAACTTGGCAAGTCTTTTCTATAAATTGAGTACACCATGTACTCCATGTTTTGTGGTCCGTTCAGGCCAGCAATGGTATTGAGTGTTGGCCACGTCTAGGCCTAGTCTGGGGTGTGACACAACCTGATCTATGAATAATTGTACAAGAGGTGAGATACCTATCCTAGTTAGGGGAAATCGAGATTGGGTTCCGAAGCTTCAAAACCATTTGCTAATCTGAACTCGCACAAAAAGTTATGAGTGATTTATAAAAATGAGCATTTAGAAATTTATTTAAGTTTTCTAGGAATGGGTAAGAGAAGCGTGGGGCCCACTGCAAAGGATAACCTCGCAATGGAATACACAACATGAGGCCTATAACACAAGATGACCTCGCGATGGAGCACACGGCGCGAGGCACATCACATGGAAGGTCCTCGCGATGGACCACATCATCCAAGCCAAGTCCTTCGTTATGGACTTCATGGTGCATGGTCCTACTTTCCGAACCAGTTTTAGATTGGATTTTATAATATGACCTTAGCTCGATATTCTTGTCCCACTGTATTTTGGATAACTTTTTGAGAGAGAAAATACCTAAGGCTTCTCTTAAACACCTAATGTTAGTTTCTACTCACTCCCCTTGTTTATAACATAGATTTTATCGAAACCCTCATCCTAATATATAGATTCCAGGAGTTTGATTCAAGATCATTAAAGAAGGATTTCTTGTGAATTCTTCGCGATGATTATCATTGAACATTGTTAAGCACGTTTCGGGAGTTTAGCAAGATTTAGGTATGTCTACTTTTCAAGTATGTCTATTTTGAAAACCTTAATAAAAGTATGTATGCTTTCTACATATATTTACTTCTGAAAATACTTTTGACTATAAAAAGGTTTTGAATAGGAGTTTATGCGCCTACAGAACAAGCTCGCACATAGTCTCCATATTTTGATTTATATTATGGTATATGTATGAAAATGTATTTTACCCTATGAAAAGGATCTTTTGAATTGCATTTAAAGTAATGACTTTTGACATGCTTTTTCTCTATGAATGAGTTATAGGTTTGAATCATGATTTAATGGTTTTAAACAAGGTTTCAAAATTTGAATAATAATTTGATATACCTCTATTACTGAGATGATTATTTTGATAGATTTACGTTTAATATATTGTCATTGCTATTACTTATGTTTGGTCCTGTATAGGAAGCCTTGATATTCCGAAAGAAGAATAGACTTAGAGGGTTGAATTGATGATCTCTAGGATGTTTCTCTTGGAGCGGCCTTTCTATTCAAAAGGAAGAATAGTCTTCTAGGGTTGGTAGCCCCGATAAATTTGTCTTAGAGCTATTGATTTGTCCTAAAAGATGGCATGATGGATCTTGATTTGCCTTAATGTATGGTACGTTGAACTTTGATTTGTCCTTGAGTTGGCTTGATTGATTTGATTAGTCTATGAACTGACATGAATTTTCTTGTGTTTGGCTGCTTGCATTGAGATTAAGAATGAGAATGACATAATTGACTTAACTTGTAACAACTAATTGTCGTACACGATTATTGAGTATAATGAATAAAAATTGGTTATTTCTCTATAGATGTTTTATTTGAGTTACATGACTTTACTTTGTTGTTAGGTTTAAACTATTTTATTTATAACTATTTTATATCAGTTATTATTATGACTATTTTATTTTATGAACTCTTGTCCCAAGACATTTACTGTGTATGTAGTACTTAATCAAACCATCATTGTTTTTTGTAGTGTGTAAGGTCAGGAGAGGAGTAGGTTCTAAAGACTCACATCGCATATGAGGGACATGCTATTCATATTGATGGCTGGTGAGCCCACATTCTTGCTTGTGGGACTCCATATTCTATTATTTCTTTATTAAAATTTTGAGTTACATCTCAAGTTAGTTATTCTTTTCATAGACAGATATTGTGTCGTGGGTAATACTTGAGCTATTACTTGTCTTATTAGGGTAGACTACTATGTTTAATTATGTAAAAAATATTCATATNATATGAATTATAGTATATTTTATTTTATTTTATTAGTAGTCTTAATTTATACATGCATAATTAGATTAAGTAATAATGATGAAAAATTGTGTGAAGTATCATATCTATAAGGTACTTCTAATGTGGTTCCATAGCATTGGACGACTATTGTGCTAGGGTTAGGTTTGGGATGCGACAAGTCTGATGTCAGAGCTCTAGATTTAGAATTGCCCTAGGATTTGTCTATGGAGTTGTATTTAGTGGAGTCTTCCTCCTGTAGCATGATCATTTGCATGACCGAAGGACTCCCGGGACATTTATAGGTGTTTCTCATTCTCCTTATTTCTAGATTGTGTTGTAGAGCTTGAAATCCTCTTTAGGAACGTTATTGTACATTCATTACTCATGCCTCATAGAAAATAGTGTTAACATGTGTTTGAGCTTCTAACAGGCCTAACACAGCTGCTTCTAACACAACATCGGATGGGCATCCAATTTTGGACCCTACTACTATGGCTGCGAATATTGAGGTAAAGACTAGTAATGGAAACCAGGTGCCTCCACCAGCTCCTCCTGTCCTAGCTCGAGTTGTTGTCAATATTGGGTCCATGCAAAATATCATTCAGAAGCTTATTACTTTGGTAGTAGCTTAGCATTAGCATGTAGGTTTCGGAATCTGCGTCTATAGTGGGTAGATGAAGGCTTAAACATTTATTGAGCTTGAACCCACTAGAGTTCTATGGCTCACGCACCAAGAATGATCCACAGTATTTCATGGATGACAACTTCAAGTCTCTCAGAGCTATGGGTGCTCAAGGTTCAAAAGTAGTGGAGTTTGCTATTTATCAATTGAAGGATACAACTCATGCCTGGTACAAAAAGTGGGAGAGTGAATGTACTACTATTGCTCTTACTACTACTTGGGTTGAATTTAAGAGAATTTATACATGGGTTCTTACCAGAGGAGGAGGAATTTTCTCTTCCCATGAAATTTGAGACAGAAATAACCGCTTAAGGAGAACATCTAAAGTAGACATTGGCCCCAGGATAGTACTAACATTCCCCCGAATACTTTGAATTATATTAAAATTTATGCTTACACATCCTTTTACAGAACAAATCAAATACTACAATAGAAGAAAATGGATATGTCTAAAATATCAGAGTAACTATAAAAAGAAAAGAATAGAAACATTAAAGAACCTAGACTATTATAAAAAAATTAAAGAATTCAGAAACTCTGGATAATTATTCTAGAAAATTAATTCTTGACAATCTAGTAAGGTTATATAATGAATTATGTTTTGTTAATCATAATTTGTCTATAAAAAGAAGACAATTAGATAATATATTAATTATTCAGTTAAAACTATCTGCACATTTTTAATGGATATCTCTGAAAATCAGAACATAATAAATAGTATTAAT
>JACEIK010007223.1:38846-78687 GCA_018107945.1 Datura stramonium
GTATTTTTCCTGCAAAACAGCACTAATCATGTTGGTTAGTATAAATTCACATTTTACTACAAATTACATGATAATGCACGAATAATGATAGATAAACAAGGCGAAATGAAGCATTTGAGTATCGCTTGGGCATATAATTCTTCCCAAGATCACCTTCCTTGGCATTACATAACTTTTGGCTTCACTTCTACCCTTTTCTCTTCTTTTCTCCTTTTTCCATTTTATTCATCATTTAACATGTGGGTGTGGTTTCTTTTCACTTTTTCTCTTTCTTTTGTTCTTTCTTTCTTTGACTTTCAAATTTTCCTTTTCTTTTTTGTTTTTTCTTTTTCATTCACACCACACCCACTTTTCATTGATTTACTTTTCTCCTTTATTTTCCCTATGCAATCTATGCACCCCTACAATAGCCATCCTCAACATAGGTATTTTGCCTGAGTTAAGGTTGACAATGTCCAAGAAGGGACCAAGGAAAAAATAGGATTATTATAAACAAATGGAAAGGTGAATGGACTAAACTAATCAGTGAAAGTGGTCAATTTAGGATCAAACATTTGGATCAAGGGATACTTATTTCATTTGGTTAGGTAATTTGGGATAAAAGTGAGCCAAGTCAAAAGGGCTTATGATCCTTTCCTAACTAATTGTCCTCTATCCTAAGCAAAGACTAAGCAGGAAAGTTCTAGATCACCTACACAACATTGAACTAAGTAAAAACTCACTCGCACATAGTACAGGGTTATATCACACTACCTATTAGGTTCATGCACAAGAACACTATAGTTAATCATGCTAATATATCAAATGCCATAAAAAGATCCACATTGGACATGATTTGTAGTCAATACACACAGATAATCACAAATATTTTACAAAGGGGTCATTTTTCAAAAAACTACAAAATATCACATACTAGTGTAGTTTATTGGTTGGTAAGTACTCATACATTACTTCTAATTAAATAGTACAAAACATCCTAAATATATCAGTTCTACTAGATAACCTGCCCAAGGGAAAAGAAATACGATAACAAAAACCCTTGGATGAATAAAAGAAAACATATACACCACACACAAAAGACATGCTTTGTCCCCAAAGTAGAGAAATAAAAACCAGGGAAAAGACATACTTGTGGCACTCTAGGTGCTTCTGTCATCCTCAGTCGGTTACTCAGACGTCACCAACCATCCATGGGTTGCCTCCGATTAAACCTGGGAGTGGAAACAGAGAAAATTGGAAAATCTACACCAGGTCATAGAACGAGTCGTTCTGTGACCCAAGGGAGTGACCACGAGTCATCAGGTGACTCATGGTGAGGAGCTGTTTTAAAGTTTTCGAATTTGTGATTTGAAGACACCACGGGCATGACCACGAGTCGTGGTCAAACCCCACGACTCGTTAAGTCAGTTGTGGTCAAGATTGGTCAAGGGTCAATGGTTTTTATATAGTGGAGACCACGAGAGGTGACCACGATTTGTGGTCAGCAAGGAAGATCTATTAGGTCCCTCATGGGGACCCGTTGAGGAAAGATGGGCAGTGCACTAGACAACTGAAGGCCACGAGTCATGGTCCAAGCTGATGACTCATTCAGTCCCTCTTTGGGACTGGCAGTCAGTTATTTTCTGTGAATTTATTAAGGTACTTTCCATAATTCCTATGGTTTTAAGGCCTAAACTAAGTTGTTTTAAGCTCAGTTATGAGGGTTTTTAAAGAGTAAGACCTATCCTAAGCCTTACCATCACATGCAGTCAAGATTAGGAGGCTCTAAGAGGTGATCAAAGCTTAAACCCATCAATGTTACTTCAATTTCTTTTGGGTGTTAAAGGAAGAGGGAAAAATTAATCTACCCAGGTATGTAAAGCTATGATTTGAAGTTCCTCCCATTCTCATGCCCAAACTTCTATCAATTCCACGGGGTTTTACTTCTACAATTCAAGTTCCATAATATATGAGGTTTAATCTAATTCTTGTGATTTTTTTATGATCTTTCTATGGGTCAATTTCTTTCATGAATTAAATCATGTTTTATGATCTATAGGCATATTTTATAACTATTTTGAATAGAAATTATAGATTCGGATTTAAATCAAATCATGCCCAATTATGCATGTTTTTATGAAAATCAAGTTATGATTTCATTATGATCTTGTTGTCTTTTAGCCCATTATGATTTATGAGTTATGATAAGATTTCTTTCAAATGCTGAACAGGATTTATGAATATCAAGCATCAATAATTTAAAATTTTGTACCAATATCATGATTTATGAATTGATGATTATGGTCATGTCACGACCTGAACGGAGACCCGAATCATGACATGGGACAAGGAGCCCCGAGATACCCCAAGTCGACCCATGGTATAAGCATACATCTAAATCAACCAAGAGAGTGAATAATCGACAATACAATCATAGCATATGTATAGCTTGAATATAACAACAGAATATAAAATCTGAAGCCGAATATATACATATGTCTGAATAGCCTCTAAACATGACGAGTTGATGGAAAAAGACCCCAACTAACTCAACAAGCTGAAAAATAAAATACATAAAGAAAAGATAGATAGTCGGGTCCTCGAAAGATGAGGACTCACCAATAAGCACATGCTAACTCCGATAAGCTGTCTAAGAGTGGGGCTGAAGTTCAGACACGGGTCCTGTATCATGAAATCATACAACATAGAAGTATGTGATTAGTACGTGGAATGTACCAAGTATGCAAGGTAAGTAAAATCGCAAAAGTAAGTAATATTACTTTTAAACACAATGCGTTAATTAAACATAAACATTAGTAAACTGAGAGTGGGGCTTGCATGCATTTTTTCTGAAATACCGTTCAACGAATCTTACAAAATGACTTGAAAATAAATTACAAAGGCAGGAGCAAAATGAAAGAAAATACTACAAGTAATAATAAAGTTGAAAAAATATACTTACAAAGAGTTGTTTATTGATAAGAAGAAAATATAGAGAACATAGAGGGAAAGAGAGATTTGGGCAATTTGGAAGTGAGTGTAGTGTTTTTCGAATTCCCTTCCCAATACAAGGTGAAGGTCTTAAATAAACCTCAATATGATGAGTCAACTAATTAATACCTGCTATCTATTTACATGTGTCCACATGTGGCAGACTTAATTTTACATGGATCTATTTAAAAAATGTCTTCATCTTATTGAAACTTGGTTTCCTTGAAATTTTATATTTGTCCTGATGTGACCTTGGAATTTGATGAAGATTCGTATTCATCTGCATAGGAGTTTGTAGAGATTCCATTTTGTCCTTATGTGGCTTTGTCTTTTTTCTGCATTGTTTTTTGGCTGGATTCCTGAGGGGTCCAATGCTTTTGATTGTAGTAGTTTTTCATTTTTCTGAAAGGGTAGTCTGGTCGTCTTCTATAGTTGAGAAGATAAGTTTGATATATCCCTTGCGGATCTAGCATGTCTTCATTGCTCGGTTCACTTGTATGAAAGGATGAAATATCTAATAATTCCATTATCTATTTTTGTTGGGTATCTTTTTCTAAATTTGACAAGGCCTACTGGAGCCTTCTTTTTAATTCTTCCTTGGATAGTTGGGAATCCTGTCGTATTGAAGAACTTGAAGTTTCCTTATCTTCCTAGGGTGTTGGTGCCTAGCCTTTGATTTTGATGGTCTTACTCAGATATTTAATCCTTTCAAATTCATGAATATCAAAGGACCAGTTGATAATGTATGAAATTCTTTTTGCAATAAAAAACTTACATAATTTAATATTTTCTGGTAGGGTAGAAATATTCTTCTCTGCCTGCAATTTTTCAAACTGTGACTGAAAATGTTTTGACAATACCTATTTATTTCCTCCGAATTGGTTCCACCATTCGTAAAACCATCTGGGGATGATCGCGCTTTTCATATCTTCTGAATACTTGACAAACCAAGAGTTAGTGTTGGGTCTTAGATACATAAAGTTATACTAGGCTGCCTTATAATCATACCAGTTGTATGTCGGGTGTCTATTGGTTCTTGATAGGGAAATGGGTGTATGTAGATGATCTACAAACCATTCAAATGGACTTAAAATTCTTTTAATTGTTAACTTTGAGTATTGAATACTTTTAGGATTATCCAGACATTTGAATTTATGCTCAATTTTTACTGAATCGGTGTCTGTTAATATGAACTCATAATACCTTCAAGTTTTAAGGGGATCATCTGTCTCCACATAATTCCAATTTTTATCGCCTGATGAAGAGTCTCCTTTAAAAACTTATTTTAATGGTTATAATCTGGTCTGACTTGTTATGGGTTCCTTTAATGGGGATAGAATAGTAGCTTTTGGCAAATATGGGAATTTTGCCAGAACTGAATATCTATTTTCTGGTTTTGGTTTTTCCTCTTCTTTGGAGGGTCTTTTCATTATTTCTTCTAGTTTTAAGGGATGAAATGGAGGCCTCAAGGGCCTTATACCTGGTGTTCTGGGTCTCATTTAGTTCCCTGTAGAAATTCCCTAGTCAAAAAATCTAGGAGAGAATTATTTTCTCCTTGTATAAATTCGATTTGAAAATCAAAGGTGGATAACAAAGCCTGCCATCTGGCAAATATTCTTTTAGAAACCAGAATTTTTACATCTTTTTGTAAAACATCTTTTCCTGCTTTGCAGTCTACTCGTAGTAAAAATACTTTATTTATTAAATTGTCTTGAAATTTTTTGAAACATAGCACTATAGCCAGAATTTCCTTTCTAATGGTGCTGTAATTTTTCTAAGTATTGTTCCAAATTCCTGAAGTGAATCTTACTATTTGTTCGAGGTTTTCTAGGGAGATTCTTTGTTTAAGGATGCCTCCATATCCTATGTCTGAGGCGTCAGTTTCTACTATCATGAATGCCTCTGGATATGGTATTCCTAGACATGGAAGTTTTTCAAATATTGATTTTATTTTTTGGATTGTCTCTGTTTGCTTTAATACCCATGGGAATGGATTCTTCCTAAGACGCTGATAAAGAGGCTTATAAACCTATCTAATATTTGGAATAAAATCTGCAACATAATTGAGACTTCTTAAGAATCTCTGAAGCTGAATCTTATCAATTAATTCATCTGGAAATTTGTATAAGAACTATGTGGCTCTACAAATGGGTTTATAGGTTCTTTGATATAAGTCATGACCAAGGAATCTAATAGCAGTATGGAATAACTTAATCTTTTTAGCACTCACTACTAATCCATTTTGTTTAACAACCTTTAAAAAAGTTTGGATATGTTTGAAGTGTTGGTCAATATATTCTTAGTATATTAAAACATCACTTGTGTAAACTATAGAAATATGACTATGTGGATTAAATATGTTGTTCATTATATTCTGAAATTCATACGGTGCATTTTTTAATACGAATGACATTACATTCCATTCATATTGTCCAAAAGGTACATTAAAAGTTATTTTATATTTATCTTTTTCTGCAATTTGTATTTGTCAAAATCCCGATTTCATATCGAATTTACAATAAATGTTTTCTTTATAAGTCCTTTTAAGAAGATCTCTTTTATTGGGTATTGGGTACTTGGTCCATTTTAAAACATTGTTAAGGGAATTATAATTAATGACTAGCCTTGGGGACCCTCTTTCTTTTTCCGCACTATTATTGACATAGAATGCCGAACAACTCCATGGTGACTTGAAGGTCTAATAATCTTTTTATCAAATAAATCATTGATTTTCTTTTTACAATATTCCATTAACTCTTGAATCATTTGAATAGGTCTTGCTCTAGTAGGGATATGCTTTTTGTTGAATCCCTCAATATATGGTAACTCAATAATATGGCGTTTTCTATCCCAAAAGGCATTAGAAAATTCTTAACAGACTTCTTGTTCTATGAATTCTTGTAGACTTTTAATTTTGGGTTCTTTCTTCGGATGTTTCAAAGCAAATTCAATCCATTTAAATTTTATCTCATTCTTTAAATAGTTTATTTGTTGGGAAAGTAGATTTATTATAAAAATAGTTTTTTCTTTTATAAATTCACTTTCTACATTTGACATATTATTTAGGTCGGGAAAAATGATCTCTTTTCCTAGAACAGTGGTGTGGATGCCATCAAAATCAGTGACATAGGATTTTATTTGGGCTATAAGGGGGTGCCTAATATTATTTCTTCATTTATATCTTATTATAACAAAATCATTAATAAAGCAGATTTGATTACTGCATATGTATGCCTTATGGAGTTTATAATTTATTTTGAGCCTTTCTTCTATCGCGGAGAATAACCGCGTTGTACTTTTTTTAAGGTACTTAGTAGGGATTATTCCTTCAATAATGCAATTTTGGTCTGCACCTATATTTAATAATGCAATTTTGTGAATAGTATAATTTTTATTTATAACCAATGTGATAGGTATATGCCAGTTCTGGGCTTTAACTATTGCAATAGTTTTTACTCCTATTCTGATTTGCCTTCTAGAGGGCTTCTAGAGATCTTGAATTTCTTCACCTTTTCAAATTTTGATGTTTTTCCCTTATTCGGATTGATATAATTTAGATCCTTTCATCTAGCTCTAGTTAATTTAATAGTTTATTAGCAAAGGCATCTCGTTTCTATCTTGTTAAGTCTTTGCTTAACTTAACTTAACTTCATTTTTAATATGTCATAATTCTGGGCTTGAAGATCTTGTACCGTTGTACTAAACTTTTGTTCTTTAAATTTTTTTAGCACGCTTTTCATATTAAAAGGATCAATTGTTTTGTCATGTTGTTGGTTAAGAACTATATTTTTAATTCTATTAAATATTTTCTTTAAGATCTTATCCTCGATATGATCAATCATATCAAAGAAGATTTTCTTGTATTTATTGGTAATGACATTTATTGAGTAGCTATAATGTGTCTCGATTGCTCCCGTGCATCCACAATGACTCACTTGAGTAACTATTGTCGAACTATATGCTATATTAAGCCGGTCTTCATCACTAAACTTTCTTAAGGGGAAGAATTATTTTATGTTCATCAAGAATAAAATATAATCTATCTTTTATTTTTTGCTCAAGTTCTAACATATTGATCTTATCTTCTTTTTGCTGGGACCTTACAATCCTTAGCCCTGTCGCCAAATTTTCCACAATTCCAACACTTATCATTATTTCCTTGAAAGCCACCTTTGTTGGCTTCTCATTTGTGCATTTTAAATCTTTTTTGTAATGACGGGGTTTTTCATTTATTCTTATAGTGCTTGTGTCTTCTTTTAATTTTCATTGATGCTTGAAGTGGCGTATAACTTGATGTGTCCAAAATCTTGACAAAGCTTCCTATTTCTTTTTTGGATATTATATTATCCTTTTAAGTTGATTTAAGCTTCATATCTGCATATTAATTCAAGTCCCTGCGGACATTTAAAAAACTTATAAGATCACCATAGGTTAATTGGCTACAAGGAATTTTTCCATCAAATCTATCTTTTAATTTTATCCTAACCTTTTCCGAAAATAATGTTGGTAAACCACTTATGAATTTTTCTTTCCAATAATCATGACTACGCCTTCTAACCATAACCTTGCTGAGGATTACATCCTTATACCATCTAAAATCATCTAACTTTGGCAAGATAGTTAGATAAAATTTCTAAACTCCTATCTTGAAAAAGCTAAGTTCCTATAAAATGTTTTTCTATACTATAAATTATTAGCTGTGGCGTCTTCGACGCATAGATTTTCAAAATTTTGTCCTGTAGATTCAAGCCTAATAACGTGAGTGATGTCGCATTTGTTACACTATGTCTATTATTTTCAGTGAAATAATTCTCCCACCAATATTTTAATGTCCCCTGTAAATCCACATAATTATGGCAAATTGTTTATCGCTAAGTAGCTTTTCATTTTATAGTTGTAATGGCCATCCCCATTTCATGTAACTTGTTGTATATCTCGATGTTTCGCAAGTCCATCAATATTCCATTCATCAATTTCTTTCCGCAGTGTGAAGTGATGAGATAAAATTCGTTTTCTTCATACTCAAGATATCCAAGAAGGAGAATTTATCATAATAATTCTTTTGATGGAATATTTAGAGCATAACTTATTAATGTCGTTATCAGACATTTCGAATATTGTTCTTAAGTGACCTTATCATTTTTAATTTTAATTCATCCATTAATTTTAATTCATTCTTTAATTTTAATTTAGCTTTTAATTTTTCATCAATATTTTCAATAAGATCATCTGTGATTTCAAACTTTTCTTGAAATTTGTGGAATTTATCTTTGGAAATTATGATAATTTAAATATTGGATGAGTTTTTAATTTCTTATTATTATAGGAAGGGCTAGGTTTATCATTGAAAATTGATTTATTATCGCCTTAAAGATCCGATTAGAGACTACATATAGTAATTGATTAGTATAAATTATTTTGTTGAATTAATCTATTAATATCTTTATTCTTAGGATCAACTTGGGTGTCTACTATATCAATTTTAAAAGATGTAGTCAGAATAATTCTACTATCCATTAGTAAACTAAGTTCTCTAGTGGGGAATTATAGATTCAACTACCTTAGTTTTGGTATGTCATTTATTAACGATCATGCTCAATGATTCCTTTTGATCATCCAATTTTCCTGTGTACTTAAACCATTTAAAGAACTCTATATCGCATCTTATCCTTTCATCGGCGCACCATTTTTCCAAAGGATAATCTTCCTTTAATGAATATTTTTCTGCATACCATTGCCTTTTTTATGATATTTTCTGGATCTAACAAGAGTTTATCTAAATAAATATTCAAAGTCCGTCTAACCTCATCCGATCTAATCATGCATAAAGAGCCCTCACTCCTAGCATCTCACTAGTAGTGGGACTTGTTCTTTTGGTAATTCTAGGTTCATATTAAACCATAGGAATTGTTTCAGAGAAATCTACTCCCTTTAATTTTTTCTCTATGTATTCAAGTGTTACCTTCTTTCTTCTGCGTTTTGAAAATGAAGGTCTCAAAAAAGACATTCTTTTACTTGAGAATAATGACTACAGGATTGGGATCTTAGAATTTTAAATCTATAGATCTATCCGAAAAATTATATTACCCGCTTCAATGGTTGAATTTTCTTCCTCAATTTCTTGCTCCGTGATGGAGTCAAAATGCCAATTATCTTTTACTAACACATCATCCCATTTTGTCATTTTGGGATGAAAATATTATTGTTTTCATTGTGATTGGTTTCATAAGCATTGTAACCGCTTGTTAGTATTTTTCTTTTGGAGTTAGAGTAGTTTTCATTATCCCTGTAATATACTCCGTATATTATGGCTATTTCTCTGTGTATTTTCTTTGCTATTAATGTTTTTTGTTAACATTTAATGTTAGGGTATCCATAACATTTTGATCATTAATATCTATAGAAAAATTGGGATAACAATTATCATGTACCGGGCCATTAACTACGTTACTTTGTAATAATCGGGTAATAATGAATCACAAAGTCAGTAGCCTATTGTCTCTTAATAGAAAACATATAGTACGCCTAAGCCTAATCTAAGATAAACAATTTAACCGCAACTTGGACAAGTCCTATGAAGAAACTTATAGTTTTTCCTATATCTATTAATGTCTTTAGTCAAGTAGACAATTTAACGGTCTCAATAGACTTATTAATAGAGACCATAGATTCTGAGGTTTTAATATTATAATTTTTAATAAAATTAAAGTGTCTAGTCTTATATACCTTTTCAAAACATTCCTTTGGGATATTTCACTTGTAAATCACTCTAGATTAGCTATTTTAGTAGTTGTAGAAATATTAATACTATTTATTATATTCTAATTTTAAGAGAAAATCCATTAAAATTGTGCACATAGGTTTAACTAAATAATTAATATATCATCTAATTGTCTTCTTTGTATAGAAAAATTATTACTAACATAACAAAATTCATTATATACTTGATTAGATTGTCAAGAATTAATTATCTAGTGTTTCCGGCTGCATAGTTTCTTTATAATAATTTAAGCCCTTTAATATTTATGTTCTTTTTCTTTATAGTTACTTCCGTATTTCAAACTTTTTCTTACCCATTTTATCCTATTGTAGTATTTTATTTGTTCTTTAAATAGATGTGTAAGAATAAATTTAATATAATACATTTTAGGGGGATGGTAGTACTATCCTAGGCCTAATATCTAATTTAGATGTTACTTCTTAATAGTTATTTCTATTGTGAAGTATTTATTGGTTATCTTCTCTAATTTTTTATCTTATTCCTATAGGTCTCGTGACGGAACACCATCCGGCCGACTTTAGTATCTAAACCAGAGCTAATCCAACGAAAAAATACAAAGCTGCCAACATCTAGAGCGTGATTAAACGGTTACCCAACTTAAGAAATAAAACTAAGAAAATAGAGTAAGAGTATCAACAAAATAAACATTTAAATAATCATCAATTGTAACATAATTTCCTGATCGGGGCTCTAGATAGTATAAAGATTTAGCTACTCAAACTTATACTCCTCCCGCCTAACATGGTCATACCATTTAACAGATCTTGGAAAATGACTTGAAAATAAATTATAAAGGCAAGGAGCAAATCAAAGAAAATACTATAAGTAATAATAAAGTAGAAAAAGATGATTACAAAGAGTTGTTTATTGAGCTATAAGAGCTCAAGATTGTCTTTTTGTTGCATTATTTTAGGTGGATTCGGTCCACCGCTTTGATTGTAGTAGCTTTTCATTTTCCGAAAGGGTAGTCTAGTTGTCTTCTTTAGTTGAGAAGATAAGCTTGAGCTACCTCTACCGGGATCTAGCATGTCTAGTGCCTGGTTCACTTGTATGAGAGGACGCAAAGATTTAATAAATTCATTATCTGTTTATTTGGATATAATTTTCAAAATTTGACAAGATGCCTCATTGAGCCCTCTTTAATTCTCCTTGGACAGCTTGGGAATCTTGTCATAATTCCAGCTTACTCTGGGCCCGCTGTCGGCTACCATTTCCGCGCATACTTAGATAATGAGTGAACTCCAACGTATACCCCGGACAAACCATGCCATCTTTTTCAAGTTAATACACATTACCGCCTTTGCCTCCCTCAAATCCCAAGGGAAAAACTTGTCCAAGAATGCACATCCCAAACTACGGACCTACTTCAATTCCCCCTGCACTGTTTCCACATCACGAAGATCTGTGATATAAGCAACTCCTTTAACCTCAGGAGGCTAAGTCTCGCGCTCTACTTTCTTGTCACTCCCATGATGTGAGTAATCTTATGAACCTCCTCCAAGAACTCATATGGCTCCTCATCCACCTTGACCCTAAGAATTGGGTGGGTTCATCCGAAGAAAATCTCTTATCCTTGTCGCCGCTTCATTTTCATTCTGAGGAGCACGGCCACCGCCTCCCGGTTAACTGAGGGTCATGGCCTATGCCAAAATTTGAAAGGCCGTTTAGAACTCAAAGATGAGTAACATGATCATTCATTAGGTCTGTCTGGTGGTACTGCGACCGTTACTTACTTTCCATTTGCTCGTCTGGGGGCATTATCTGAGCGTAAAGCACGAGTTAGGGGATGAACTGCTTAGAGTTCATACTCTACGCACGATAAGATCATGAAGAAAAGGAGACATTCCTAAAGTCTTGTAGCTCCTTCGTCATAAGTGTGGCGTTTCACCCATGAAGAAGACTTCTTTAACACGACTTTCTGCATAATCTCTAGGACATACTAAACCTTTGCTCGATACCAAGTTTGTCATGACCGGAGTTGAATCGGATCGTAGACACTCTGGACAAGGAACCCCGAAAGGCTCCAACTCGACCCATGGTAAATTCATAGCATACACTTAACATAAAAGACGTACTAACAACATGAATAAGCGGAAGTTGATAGCAAGAATCTAATATAACCCATAATAGAAATCTTAACAACACTTAGATATAACGCCGACCGTCTAAACAAGTCCGAAGCCTTCTATTAATCGATGAGCCGCTGACAAGCCCCCAACTAACTCCCAAGTTTGTGAAAACTAAAACATACTAAAAGTAAGAACATAAACGCCGCCCTCAAGATGAGGACAAACCACTAGCAAATAAGAGGAAGAGAAACATATCTAGCCCCGCGCGGGCCGACTCCGGAGACCTCGAATCTATATCATGAAACGATATAGTACGAGGCAGTCAGTCGCATTTGGAATGTACCCCAGTAAGTAGGAAGGAAATAACTAACTCATGATATATATATAAGAAGGAAGTAATGTAAAATCATATTAATAGAAAATGTAATTGAAATGAGATATGATAATCTTATATGAGATTCACATATTCATATCATCATAACCACTTTATAAGGATATGCATTGTTATACGATCAACTCGATGCACAAAGCAGTAATAAAAATGATACGTATAAGTAATACCGTGAATAATATCACGAGGGTCCCTCACTTTCTGGATGGGGAGTCCCCGACTATCAAAGGGAGCGTCCCTGACTATCAAAGAGAAACATTTCGCCTAAGGAGAACCCTAACCGTCGAAGGAGAAAGCTCGACATGCAGAGTCACCAAAGTGACTAGAGAAGGCATACTCCACTAACGATCAAGAGAAGACATACCCACTAACGACTAATAGAATACATACTCCACTAACAACTAAGATAAGACATAATCCACTAACTACTAAGCTAGTCTAATTTACTACAACTAATCGTAGATAAGAACATTCACCACTATCATCATGGAATACTCATTTTGAAAGGATTAGAGCTACCTCTTAATAGACACAGGACCAACAAGTTGACATATAAGTCACAGGCCTTAACATCATGATTTACGCCATTATAGAGCCACTTCTATTAGCTTTAACCCTCACACCCAAACGGGCATGCTATAAATTCGTACTAGCATTCTATCATGGCATTTCCATTCCGAACTCACTCTCATTCAATAGGTAATACAAGATCATACATGGTTTATAAAATTCACCATACTCTATCAGAGCAATGACTTCACATTAGTTGTCAAACACACATCTTGTAATTCACTCTTAACTTTTTTGTTGTAGAGTTATCTAAGATTTGGTAAAACAGAGAAAACAGAACTCGCCAACATCGTCAATAATATAAATGCAATCTAGTCATGCCCAATCAATTAAATCCAAAACATGGTGATGATACAAAATTTACTTACCAAGCCCACAATCGCTACTTCAAACCTAACATGGTCATCCATATCATAATCAAGTCACTAGGGTTTCTTATATAACATTTCCACACTTCCATTATGATCATGAAATTTACAATAAATCAATGGAGAAATGAACAATTCTAATTCAATACTCAAATTAATTAGGAAGAACATACTACACACATACATATTCAACCTATATTCCATAATTCAAGATAAGTCATCAATAAACAACTAATTAAATTTATAATCTAGATATTAGCATATAAGAAAATAAGAAAGAATTTACCCTTTTTACAAATCCTATCTCATGCTTTTCTAGAATTATCGAAATCGTTATTTAATGAAAATATTTTTGGGGCCAAAGGATGGAAGAGTATCCTTGTTGAAAAAACCCGTATACCGGTAGAAGAAATTCTACTCAAAATCTTCCTCAAGCCTTGATTTAACACCTTGATGAAACCCTTAAATCTTGGAGAAGAGAGAAACAAGAAGGAGAGGAGAGAATGAGGGTCACGATGAAAAACACCTTAAACGCAAGGTAGAACCTAAAACGACGTCACTTTAAATCGAAGCATGGGATTTTACCAAACCTGCCCCTGAAGAACATAAGAATCTGGGTCTAACTAGAACCCACGACCACCACGAGTCGTTGGTCCTTACCACGACCCATGGTGGCCTTCCATTGATGCACTAGACTTCCTTCGAACTTTCAAATTTCTCCAACAATGATACATGAGAAGACGTTAGTTCCTATAACGATCCGTCAGCACCCATCCGTTGCATGCACCGGTTACCTAACTCGGTAGTCCCAATAATGATTGACACGATTGTCCTGCTAGAGCAAATGACTCCGTTGTTTCTTCCGTCACACACAATCGAACTAGCCCTTAACTTCCTTTCCACGATTTACACAACGAGTTGTCGCTTAGCTTCAACTACCCATTATAACCATCCACTATCACCACTTGAAATACCCAAGGCTCCAACCCACGACCACTTACAATGACCCGTCGCAGGTACCAATCTAGTCATCAGATGGCTTGTTCCTTCCCAAAGATCCCAACTCTGAATCTCACCACGACTATACAATGTATCAGTTGTTTCTCACAATGAGTCGTCATGTCTGGCCGTCGGGCCCAACCACCTAGACTCCCGAAACCACGACTGGAAACAACGGCTCATGATTTTCAACCACGAATCATTACACCCATAGTCCTACAATCCTTCCCTAGTTTGCTTTCAATTTTTAACTAGTTTACTTCCAGGCACTTCTAGGGTATTACAATGCGTATCTAATAATTTCATTATCTGCTTGTTGGGTTCTTTTTCAAAATTTGACAAGATTGTTCGCCGGAGCCTTCTTCTTAATTCTTCCTTGGATAGTTGGAATCTTGTCGCAATGAAGAACTTGAAGTTTCCTTATCTTCCCGGGGTGTTGGTGCCCAAATTTTTGATTTTGAGCTTCTGTCCGACTTAGATATTTAATCCTTTCAAATTCATGAATATCAAAGGACTAGATGATAATGTATGAAATTCTTTTGTAATAAAAATTTACACAATTTAATATTTTCTCGGTAGGGTAGAAATATTCGCTCTACCTGAAAATTTTCAAGCCGTGTCTCGAAAATGTTTTGACAATACCTCGTTTATTTCCTCTCGAATTGGTTCCACCATTTGTAAAACCATCTGGGATGATCGCGCTTTTCATCTTTCCGAATACATGACAAAACCAAGAGTGAGTGTTGGGCCTTAGATACATAAAAGTTATACCATGCCGCTTATAATCATACCACTTGTATGTCTGGGTCTATGGGTTCTCGATAGAGGAGTGGGTGTATGTAGATGATCTACAAACTATTTAAATGGACTTAAAATTATTTTAATCATGGAACTTCGAGTATTAAATACCGCCGATTATCCTGGACATTTTAATTTATGCTTAATTTTACTAAATCGGTGTCCGTTAAAATGAACTCATCATACCTTCTGTTTTAAGAGGACTGTCTATCTCCACATAATTCAAATTTGTGTAGCAGGGTTTTAGTAATCCCTAGTACTCCAAAACCTTCATATTTTTTATCGAGGGCCATGATTGGTAGTACCTGTAAATCTATAAGCTCAAACTACTATTTATTTGAAATATTTTTCCATTTTCTTTTGAGTCACGGCGTAATTGCCCGTGAGTATATCTCCGGTGGCTTCATTTCATAGCTATCCTTTGTTTGAAAAGAGATAGTTTTGTCGCATGATGAAGTGTCTCCTTTAAAAACTTATTTTAATGGTTATAATATGGTCTGACAAGTTATGGGTCCCTAATGGGGCCATAATAGTAGCTTACAAAGATGGGAATTCCATTTAACCGAACATCTACTTTCTTGTTTTGATTTTCTTTTCTTTGAAGGGTCTTTTTCATTATTTTTTCTAATTTTAAGGCATGAAATGGGAGGCCTCAAGGGCCTTATACCGGTGTTCCGGTCTCATTTAGATCCCCTCAGAAATTCCCCTAGTCAAAAAACTGGAGAGAATAATTTTCCTAGAGTAAATTCGATTTGAAAATCAAAGATGGATAACAAAGCATGTTATCTTGCAAATATTTGTTTAGAAACCAGATTGTTTACATCTTTTTTTGTATATCATCTTTTGGCTACTTCTAGTCTACCAGAGTAAAATCTTTATTCATTAAATCATTTGAAAATTTTGTGAGACATGAAGATTATAGCGAATTTCCTTTAATGGTGTCAATTTTTCTCTGAGTATTATTCCGCATTCTTGAAGTGAATCTACTAATTGTTTGGGGTTTTCTAGGGAGATTCTTTGTTTAAGGATGCCTCCATATCCTATGTCCGAGGAGCGCCAGCTTACTATCATGAATGCCTCTCGGGATATGGTATTTCGACATGAAAGTTTTTGAACTATTGATTTTATTTTTGGATTCTCTCTGTTTTCTAACTCATGGACTCGGATCCTTCCTAAGACGCGATAAAGAGGCTTACAAAACTGCCTAATATTTGGAATAAAATCAGCAACATAACTGAGACTTCCTAAGAATCTCCGGGTTTTAGCCCTATCAATTAATTCATCTCGAAAATTTGGATGAGAAACTCTATGGCTCTACAAATGTGTTTATAGGTTTTTGACATATTACATGACCAAGGAATCTAATAGTACCGAATAACTTAATCTTTAGCTCACTACTAATCCATTTTGTTTAACAACCTTTAAAAAGTTTTGGATATGTTCAAGTGTTGGTCAATATATTCGAGATATTAAAATATTATCAATATAAACCATGTAAATATGACTATGTGGATTAAATATGTTGTTCATTATATTCTAAAATTCAGATGGTGTATTTTTTAATCCAAATGGAATTACTTCATTCATATATTGTCCAAAAGGTACATTAAAAGTTGTTTTGTATTTATCTTTTTCCTTTATTTGTGTTTTCCAAAATTCGATTTCATATCGAACTTAATATAAATGTTAGCTTTATAAGTTCTTTTAAGAAGGTCTCTTTTATTGGGTATTGGTACCGATCATTTTAAAGCATTTTTAAGAGGCATATAATTAATGACTAGCCTTGGGGCCCTCTTTCTTTTTCTCGCACTCATTATTGACATAGAATGCCGAATGCATGGTGACTTGAAGGTCTAATAATCTTTTATCAAGTAAATCATTGATTTTCTTTTTACAATATTCCATTAACTCTTGAATCATTTGAATAGGTCTTGCCCTTGTAGATATTCTTCGTTGAATCCTCAATATATGGTAACTCAATAATATGGCGTTTCCTATCACAAAAGGAATTAGAAAATTCTAAATGCACTTCGTTCTATGAATTCTGTAGGCTTTTAATTTTGGCTTCTACCTTCTCGGATGTTTTAAAGCGTATTCAATCCATTTAAATTTTATCTCATTCTTTAAATAGTTTATTTGTTGGGAAAGAAGATTTGTTCTAAAGATAATTTTTTCTTTTATAAATTCACTTTCTACTTTTGACTAGGTAGGGAAAAATGATCTCTTTTCCTAGAGTGCTGGTGTGGATACCATCTAAATCGACATAGGATTTTATTTATGGTATAAGGGGTGCCCATTATTTCTTCGTTTATATCTTTATTTATTACGAAATCATTAATAAAGAAGATTTCATTATTGCATATGTGTGCCTTATGGAGTTTATAATTTATTTTGAGCCTTTCTCCTATAGTGGAGAATAAACCATGTTGTACTTTTTTCAAGGTACTTAGTAGGTATTATTCCTTCAATAATGTAGTTTTGGTCTCAGACCTCGTATCTAATAATGCGCTTTGTGAATAGTATAATTTTTATTTATAACCAATGCGATAGGTATATCTTGGGCCTGGATTTAACTATTGCAATAGTTTTTACTCCCGATTACCTTTTGTGAGGCTTTATAAGGACTCAATTCTCTTATTCACCTTTTTCTAATTTTTGATGTTTCTCCTAGTTCAGATTGATATAATTCAGATCCTTGCATCGGTTCTAGTTTATTTAATAGTTTATTAGCAAGGGCATCCGTGTCTAGCTTGTTAAGCTTCTTTCTTAACCTTCTTTAACTTGATTTTAATATTAATAATTCAGTTTGAAGATCTTGTACCGTTGTACTATACTTTTTTAAAATTTATTTAGTAATGCTTTTCATATTAAAAGGATCAATTGTTTCTTTGTCATGTTGTTGGTTAAGAACTATATTTTTTAATTCTATTAAATATTTTCTTTAAGATCTTATCCTTGATATGATCAATCATATCAAAGAATATTTTCTTGTTATTATTGGTAATTACATTTATTGAGTATTATCATAAAAAGTGCATTGCTCCCCGCATCCACAATGACTGGCCTGAGTCACTATTATCGAACTAGTATGCTATATTAAAGTTGGTCTCATCACCGAAACTTTCTTCAGGGAAGAATTATTCTTATGTTCATCAAGAATAAAAATATGATCTATCTTTTATTTTTGCCTCAAGTTCTAACATATTGATCTTATCTTTATTTTTATTAGGGACCTTGCAAACCTTAGCCCGTGGACAAATTTTCTACACCTAACACTTATCATTATTTATTTGAAAGACACTCTTGTTGGCTTCTCGTTTATGCCTTTTAAATCTTTATTTCGTAATGATGGGGTTTTTCAAATTTATTTTTATAAAGGTTTGTGTCTTCTTTAATTTTATTGATGCTTCTTTTGAAGGGGAAGACAAATTGATGTGTCCAAAATCTTGACAAAAGCTTCCTATTTCTTTTTGGAGTTTTATTATACTTTTTAAGTTGATTTTAAGCTTCATATATGTACATAATTCAAGTCCCGTGACATTTACAAAACTTATAAGGTCACCATAGGTTAATTGGCTACAAGGAATTTTTCCATCAAATCTATCTTTTAATTTTATCCTAACCTTTTCGGCAAATAATGTTGGTAAACCACTTATGAATTTTCTTTTCCAATAATCATGACTACAAGCCTTCTAATCATAACCTTGTTGAGGAATACATCTTATACCATCTAAAATCATCTAACGTTGAAAAGATATACATAATATTTAAAATCCTATCTTGAAAAAGTTAAAGTTCTCCTATAAAAATTTTTGCTATACTATAAATTAAGGTATGTGGCGCTTTTTTACGCATAGATTTTCAAAAGCTCATTCCGTAGATTCAAATTTAATAACTTGAATGATGGTTGTAGCATTTGTTACACTATGTCTATTATCTTAGTGAGATAAATTATCCCACTAATATTTTAATGTCCTCGTAAATCCGTGACATATACTAGAGTGGCAAAATTTGTTTATTATGCAGCTTTTTCATTTTATAAGCCGTAATGGCCATTCCCATTTCATGTAACTTGTTGTATATCCGATGTTTCGCAAGTCCATCAATATTCCATTCAGCAATTTCTTTCCCGTGAGTGTGAAGTATGAGATAAAATTCATTTTCTTCATACCGCATATCCAGGAAGGAGAATTTATTTTAATAATTCTTTTTGATGGATTATTTAGAGCTTAACTATAAATGTCGTTATCGACTTTTCGTATATTGTTCTTATGACCTTGTATATTTTTATTTTTAATTCATCCATTAATTTTAATTCATTCTTTCATTTTAATTTAGCTTTTAATTATTCATTAATATTTTCTGTAAGATCATCTGTGATTTCAAACTTTTCTTGAAATTTAAATTATCTTTGGAAAATTATGGTAATTTAAATATTGGATGGGTTTGTAATTTATTTTGATAGGAAGGGCTAGGTTTATCATTGAAATTGATTTATTATCAATCTTTAGGATCCGATTAGAGACTACATATAGTTATTGATTAGTATAATTATTTTGTCAATTAATCTATTTATATCTTTATTCTAGGATCAATTGGTGTCTACTATATCAATTTTAAAAGATGTAGCTATAACAATTCTACCATCTATCGGTAAAACCACAATTTCCTCTAGTGGGGACTTATAGATTCAACCACTTTAGTTTTGGTATGCCATTTATTTATGATTATGCTCAATGATTCCTTTTGATCATCTCATTTTCCTATGTACTCAAACCATTTAATGAACTCTATATTTCATGTCATCTTTTTCATATTGTATACTATATTTTTTCCTAAAGGATAATCTTTCTTTAATGAATATTTTCTGCATACCATTGACTTTTAGCGTCATTTTCTCATCTAAAAGTAGTTTATCTAAATATTCAAAGTCCGGGTTCGAACCTCATAAGATGTAATCATGCATAAAGAGTCCTCCCTCCTAGCATCCCCTTAGTAGTGGGACTTGTTCTTTTGGTAATTCTAGGCTCATATTCAACCTTAGGAATTGTTTTAGAGAAATCTACTCCCTTTAGTTTTTCTCTATGTCTTCAAGTGTTACCTCTTTTTCTTGCGTTTTTGAAATGAAGGTCTCGAAAAAGCATTCTTTACTTGAAGAAGCACGACCACAGATTCAAATCTAGAAATTTTAAATCTATAGATCCATATTGAGTCAAAATGCCAATTATCCTTTACTAACACATCATCCAATTTTATCATTTTTGGGTGAAAATATTCTTATGTATTGTTATTATTTCATTAAGCATGGTAACCCTTTCATATATACTATTTTTCCGTAGTTTTCATTAGCTCCGTAATATACTTTGTATATTATGGCTATTTCTTTTTATTCATGTTTTTTTGTTTTAACATTTAATGTTAGGGTATCCATAACATTTTGATCATTAATATATATATAAAATTTGGGATAATGTGCTTAAAATATAACAGGCCATTAGCTAGGTTACTCGTAATACTACTAATAATGAATCATCAAAGTTTAGTAGCCTATTGTCTCTTAATAGAAAATATATAGGTAATGCCTAAGCCTAATCGGTACAACAATTTAGCCGCAAGATGAGTGGATTGGAATTGTTATTTTTGGATGGCGTACCGTAGGGGTATAGATCGCATGTTGATTGGTACTCTTCCGCTTACTGGGGCCGGGTATAGGTTCTTGTATATATGTGTTATTTATTAAATTGATAGATAGCAGACGCCGCATTGACAGTATGATTCTCACCTATCTCCGCATGCTTAAGCTTAGTTTAGATTCCCGCCATCCTGCATGGGCCTTAGCCATCTTCTATTATTCAAGAACTACCCACATCACCATTTTCGCCATCTTTAGTTACGGCTTGCATACCTTGCACTGGGGCAGTACCGAGGCCCGCTTGGGGCGCCTCACATTGTCTGGCAGTACTCAGGACGAGGAGTCGATCCCCAGTAATTCCAAATGCGCACACAGAGTCATCGCCTCCGTCGCGTGAGCTGACGCCTAGAGGTTTATTCCTTTTCTTCTTATACAAAGACGATTAGGCCTGGGCCCTATCCCCACCATCTTAATGCATCTTAGAGGCTTGCGCATTGTAGTATTCCCCTCGTGGTTAGTTGTACTGGTCACAGGAGGCCGTGTGTATGTTTTAGTTTGTTTATGATGGCCGTGGTGGGGCCTTATTCAAGACACAGACCTTGCCGCTGCAGTGCTTAGCATTTGATTCAATAAGCTGAAACTAGTCGCTGATGCGGCCTTGTCGTCCGCACAGGTTCCTTTATTACTACTATTGTTCTGGGTTAGTCAGTTGTTGTCTTACAGTCGCTATAGCCTAGTCGTCGAGGCCGTATTTATAGACTTATATAGCCTGCTTGTTCCATGAACCCGTGAGTTAGAGCCACTTCCACAATTTAAATGCTTAGGCTCGCAGTCCAATGCCCCAGGTCTTAGTAGCGCACTGTGTGCCACTTGCCATGCCTCCTAAGTGGGCGTGACAGTAGAGCCTTCCAAGCCTTACTAGGGCTAAGCACGCTACCATGATGTCTATCAAATCTAAAACATACTTTTTAGCCTTTGCTCCAAAATCAGCGGGTATGCTATGCGTAGGGAATACTTAACTCAAAACATACCACAAGCAAGAATATAAAAATTTGGGAGTCTTCGCTCCAAAACAATGTGGTAAGCTTAGTTCGGGAAACCTCTCATTTAAACTTAACATGTGGGCGTTGCTCAAGCTTTATCATACTTCAAAATACTCAATTCTAATTTAAAATATAATTATAAACATAGGTAGCTTAAAATCATGCTTTTCATCATAATATCTCATCATATTTACATTTATTCTTACAAATCTCACTTTTCATGATCATAACATCAATGGGCTTCAACATTCATATGGCTAGAAACATAATTTTTAATTTAAATCATTATAAAATTATCCAGATGCTTCACAATTCTTATAATTAAATTATAATCAATCCATACCCATGTAAAAAAATTGAAGATACATGTATTTGGGTAAAACCCCATAACTTGATCATAGGGAAATTCTCATTTGGATAGAAATTGGGCATGGGTGTGGAAGGAAATATCCACTCATAACCTACATACCTAGCGGATCGATTTTACCACTTCTCCGATTGCCCAAGAGGGATTTGAATGAAACCTTGAATACTTGCTCTAGATCACCTCTTTAACCTCTCAAGTTTGTATGCATGGGTGGAAATGACTTAGAATAGGTTTTCCTCCTAAAACCCACTAAAGCGAGCCTTAAACGACGTAGTTTAGGATTTAGAAACTTAGAAATTACAAAAAAAACCCTTAAAAATTCATAGGAAATTATCGCAAGGTGGTCTGACCGACGACTCTGACAACTCGTGGTCTAGGCAAGACCATCACCCCGCTCGTCAAGTACATTTCCTTGCCTATATCCTCTTGGGCTCATAACGAAGTTACTTCATGATCGTCGTTGGTGACCACGACTCAGGTCATGCCGAGTCTTTGGGACGCCTTACTCCTCCTTTTCCCCCTGCTCATCCTACGACTCTCATCCAATGAGGGTGGCCAAACATCGGGTACACCGCCAATCCAATTCTCAACTATACTTCTCCCCCATGGGTCACCCGACGACTCGTGGCCTTTCCTCATGAGTTGTGAGATGACTCAGATTGAGACTGTGACCAAATTTATAACTATTCCCTATTTCAACTCCTAGGTCCAATCTGAGCTCCTGTGGGGTATAACAAAGCCGACTTACGGGCCTTATTTCATGGCTAGTTTTCGTAGTTTCAAGCATATTTATAGCTATCACATTTAAATAGTCCATGAATTTCATGAATATTATCCTATGAGCACTCTATATGTTTTAGGAGTAGTATTTAACATCGAGTAGGTCTGGGCCCAAGTTTTGCTCCCCCGAGTCACAAAACTACGTGCCACCGTAGGTCTCAATGGGACCTCCCTTGCGACCGCCCCATTTTGCCCGAATGGGTCTTTCATGAGAGTAATATCACACCCTTTAATGGTTCTACGCTTAGCAGCAGAATTTAATAATCTCCCCACTAGGCGGCTCTGACCCATACATGCATCATATAGGCAAGGCTCGCTATAAGAATCTCCTACTATTCCTGCGATTTGCGTATGGGACAGATTATATACTTTAGCCCAAGTAATGTTAATAAAGCTTTTCTATGGTGAGCAAGATATGAATGATTTACGAATGTTTTAAACCCGAGTCTTATGTAGCATTATTATATTTATGTTATGATCATGTTGTCCTACTCTTATGAACTTTTATACTCTCTTAAATTTCCATTTACTTACCTTTGCATAATCGGGTATTATTCCACGACCGATCAATATTCTCTATGCTATATCATTTTATGATACAAGCTTCTAGACTCGCATTCACCCCTCGACCTCAGCCACAACTTTGGGAGTAGCATCGCCCACGGTGAACTCATCTATCGAGGGCCTCTTTTATTCACTATGTTAGTGTATTTTCGCTTAGTTTTAGAGAGTTAGTTGGGGTCTTTTCCCATCAACTCGTATGTGATAGAGGCTTTCTACTATAGTTCTTATTCAACTTGAAATGCATGTGATTTCACCTTATGCCATGTTTAGATTTCCGCTATGTTGTGTATATTGAATCTTTTGCTTCTATTGATTGAGTTAGTTGTATGTTTATACTATGGGTCGATTTGGAGTCCCTCGTGTTCTTCTTTTCGTCTCGTCTTGATAATGCAGCCCATGTTTGTGTCATGAAAAAATTAAGATCGTGAGTTTACAGGTTTGAATGTCCTAGGTGCTCAAAGCCCAAGGCAGAGTCTTTCACGGGTGTGAATGTCACACTTATGAAGAAGAGGCTACTAAATGTTTAGGAAATATCCTTTCATTCATGATCTCATGTTGTTTGGATGAAATGCCCACTTTCCCTTCAAACTCTTGCTATATACGTGTCGCGCCCCATTTTTCCTCGTGAAAGAGGATTACATGTGACGTCTCTTAAGGGTGCAGAAAAGAGAGAGTCGCCACCTAACGATTTGAGGTGTGTTAGGGCAACTGCTCTAAGATAAGTTTTATTTCCTAGATATCCAGAATGCAGGTTTGACTACTCCTCAAAGCGAAGGTGTTAGGCACCTTCGAGGTCCGGTAAAACTGGTTCCCGGCCGTACTCATTAAATGGGGGATTTAACTAAGCGATCAAATAATATTAATTTTAACCTATGCTGTTTGCATAAAAAAATGATTGATAAAAGAAGCCGGAGCAATGAAGGATTAAATTCTATTTAGATGAGTGAGAAAAGGAATTTGCTATAATGATTTCAAAGGAATTTTAACTTATTATATGCAAAGATTGTGGCAAAAACAATACAAAACGTAAAATTAGAATAAAACGAACAAACAAATAAACAATTTATTTACTTATGGGGCCGAGTCTGGGTGAGGCGCCACATATCCCTTTAAGGGAATCAAAGCCAAACGTTCTAAAATTAGAAATGTTTGACCTAATGGGATCAATTGGCACTTAAATAATACTTTAAATTCTTGAATTGCTCGTATTATTCGCGAGCACGTACTATCATTTCGCTACTACCCGCCTAATTGATTTATTAACTTAAACGCTCTATGTGACAAAACTAACGTTCTACTATTTGCCTACCCGCACCAAGTCTTAAGGTCCATGCATTGGACAAATCATTTTGGCTTTTTGGATCTAAAATCCTATGGTTGTAAAGAAAACGCCAAGCAAAACAAATAGTAATACAAAAAATAGTTAGCGTAAAAGGGTCTATGTAGCCTCCATACCGATCTCTTATGCAAAAGATTTTAAACGAGTCTAAATGAATCAAATGGGAATGATCTCTAACATACAATGTCAGATTTAAACAAGTCGCAGATATTTTGATGATCTATAGACTTTAACAGAGACGAAAGTCGATAATAAAATATTAAAATGCAAATGTAAGATTAAATATGCAGCCAATAACATGATATAATTGGGAAAATTCCTTGAAGATGAGGGCGGTTCCTAATACACAAATAGTAAAATAATGCGCTTGTATGACAAGACGATATGTTGACTCGATGCTCTTAGGTAGGGATTTTTATAATATAAATATATGAGACAATTTCAAAAATAAGATTTTACATAAATTTCAATAAACAAACTTTGTAGATAATTTTGTAAGAACTTGAAAATGTCTCTATTATTACTCTAATATATTCAGCATAAATGACAGAAATTCCGATTCCTCTAATTCCTAAGGCAACGATTAATAGAGATGACTTCGTATGCATTATAAATGGTTTCCTGGAAGTTATGTCAAATTATCGATCCTATAAGCATGATTTAGCATAGATATATATTTATAACATACATGCATCACTTTATAGGTATGTCTTCAGGTATGAGATTACGCTAAACAAACAACAAATAGACATCCCGCCCCCTAGAAGAAAACCCCTTCCACTATTATCAAGTGTTTTTCTTTTCAATAATTACAAATGAGAAGAAATAAAATAAAGACAATAATAATAATAGTATAAGCGTTGAAACAAATTAAACAACAGATTCATAGGCTCAGATCCTGCGAAACTCTATTCCAAAGAAAATAACTCGGCACAATTAATATAACAAGTGCACATATACAAACTCATCCAAAGTCCGCGAGTTAAAGTTATTTAATTTTCACAAGATATTCATGCGAACGTATCTAAACACATATCGATATCCTAGAACAATCAATCCGCCATACTGCTCACGTATTAGCTACACACTATTGTTAAGAGAAAATAATAGGCAAATAACTAACCGATTAATCGTACACGCATTAGAACAAAGAAACCGCAATTTCAAAAGAATTTTATCGTCTAGAGACCCAAACTGGCTACACGTCAAGATCACGGATCTCTTGATCCCGAGTGCTGCTCGTGTCAAAGTGGGAGCAGAAAGGGAGAAATTCTTTTATTTTAAAGTAGAGCAAAAGATAACGAAAGCAAAAGTATTCTCACTCCTATCACCGTTCGCCTGTACTCAAGAGAGGTGAGTGGAGGAATCCTTTTATATCAAAGGAACGCTGACTCTAGAGGGTAACAAGGAAGGAATAAATTATCCACTAAATTAGCCTAATTGGATGAAAGATAATGAAAAGAAACTTAAATATTCCTTATTTACCGTTAAATTACTGCAGGTATTTTTAAGGAAGGCAAAGAAATCAAAAAATCAATCCTAGCAAATCTTTCCATAAGATAAGATAAACAAATCAGCTAAATCAAATCTTCAAAATAAGTAAAGTAAAAGAATATTAAAAGCATATTCCTAGTCACACAAGGTAATGGATCAATTTTGGTCAACAATTATCGTAAAACTAAAATTCCGTCCGTAAAAGTCAAATACCCATCTATGGAAATAAAAATATTATTGAATCAAATAAGACCCATAAAATAAAATGATACAACCGTAAAGTGAATTCTGAGTAACGATTTTATGGTAAATAAAATTTCAGAGCTTCTGGCCAAAAATATTTTAGAAAAATAGTCACATGTGCTATATATTGACTAATCGATCGAAAATAGATTGAAATGGATAGGAAATTAACACAATCTTTTGAATACAAAATTACTTTTAATAAAGAATTCATCATTTAATTCATTAATCTAATCACAAGGTAATTTCACGCTTAAATTATGGATTATCAAATAAACAAAGAACTTTATATAGTCATAACAATTAGGAACTTTGAAAGAAACATTCATATTTTAAATAACTAACAATGTTAAAATGCATACGACATCCGACGAACAGAGGTAATAGAAATCATCTAAATTCTATACAAAGAGAGCCAAAGAAAATTGCTAAACAATAGCATATGTGCATACATGCATATGAATGTTTTCATAAAATCTTCAACAAGAGCAGACATGATTTTATTTAATATAATTATATATTATTATAAGGGATAACAAGAAAAAAATTCAGCAAACAAGCATACTAATAAAAATGTGCATCATTAAATAATTAACACATAACTATTATATATACACATATATATATATAAACAAAACACAAGGAAGAACATACACTTATAATTATATGTTATTATATAAACGAAACAAAAGAAAATGTAAAGATATATATACATATCTATTTTATAAATTATTATATGCAGAATCGTTTATATATATATATATATATATATATATATATATATATATATATATATATATATATATATATATATATATATATATATATATATATATATAATATACATATTTATTATAGCATATATTTATTATATATTATTATATATACATATATATTGTATATATTATATAAATAAACAAAGTAGAAGAAGAAAATTAAAATAAAATAAAAATAAAATTTACTTGACAGTATCTTCGCAGATTCCGTCTGCATCCGCTTGGGAGGTGTTTTGGAGATTGTTGTAGGTTGTTTTCCGGCCGTAGGTGGTGGTTGGGGGTGTTGGTTTTACGGCGATGGTGAGAAATAAGAGGTCCTATTATCCTATTGGCTTCCGACGATGGGTTCGGGTTTTGTCTTATGGTGATTTCTTTGGCGAGGAGAAGAGGGAGACGTGGTGGTTGTTTTGTGGTCGAAGTGGTGGTGCGTTGATCGCCGTCGCCGGAAGTGGAGAGAAAAGATAGAGTGAGGAGGTGGTGCGACTGGCTATCGGGCAAAGTGGGGCGGGAGAAGGAAGAGGAGGCCTACGGTTCAAATTACGGAGGTGGTGCTACGGCGAGGTTGGCCGGAGATGAGGAAGAGAGGGAGGTAGGTGGTCGGCGAAGAGAGGGAGAGGGGGTAGGCTACGGCCGTGTTAGGAAGAGAAGAGAAAATGAAAATGAGTTTAGGTTTTGGGTAAAGGGAATATTAAAAGGGAAATATAGTAGGGTTAGCTATCAACGTAGGATCAAAATTAATAATGACTGAGATTAATTTTAAGAAAAATGGGTCAATATGGGTCAAACAGAAGTCCTGGAGTAGGTTAGTGGCTAGATTTAATTAGGAATTGAATTTAAATAGCAAAAATTGATCAAAAAGTGGCTAAAATTGACATAAATTGAATAGAAAGTGGCCGTATTTGAAATAAATTGAAAATTTGATAATTGAATAGAAAATGGCTATAATTTAGAATAAATTGAATGAAATTGAATTTAGTCATATTAAATTAATAAATATACTAAATTTGTAGATAAATAATAAAAATAGTTTAACTTATAGAAAATCATCATTTAAATATTATTATTAATAAATAAAACTATAAATTTTAGTATACTTTACGTAAATATCATATCATTAAATTATTATTTTTATAAATAATTCAATTAAAAATAAATTATATTATTAATTTTTTGTTTTTTTAATTTTTTCTTTTTTTAAATATTTAGTTTTTTATTAAAAATATTAGTCAAATAGATTTGTAAAATTTAATATTAAGATTATGTAGATAGTTTATTAAATAAATATATATATATATATATATATTTCAAGATATGGGTGCATATTAAAATGAAATACATTATATACTATATTGTATTATTTTAAAAATATTAAAAAAATCAAAATTAATATGAGTCATTTATATGTAACTTGAAATAATTTTCACAATATTATGATAATAAATTATTTTATAAATATAAAAGTAAGTCACTAATATTTGCGTAAATAAATAAATAAATAAATACATATATAAGTTAAAGATATTATTAGAGGTCAAAATTGGGTGTCTCAAACATTCTCTTCTTCGCTTCTGGGAATGAAGAATGAATTGTTGAGCAAAGAACGTTGACCTAGTGGCCAATTTTGTCCTAGGGGACTTAAAGGAAAATTTTGGTATGGCCGATGAAACAAGATGGGGCTGTGAAGATGTTGTGGCCGTAGACTTTGGTATCAAGTCGCCTACTTATCTCGGGGTTCACGAGAATCGTACCCGCATGTAGCCCCGGATTTAAGGATGAATGAGATCCCTAAAAATTTACAACATGAGGCTTGAATAAGGATGGGTAGCACGAATCGTCATGATTTAGGATGCATTACGAAATAAGCAGGGAATGTTTCAAAAGAAGAAGGTAAGGAAGCGTTATCACTCGTAGCTTGATATTTTCTTCGATTTCGCTTAAACAAATAAAACATGTGCATCAAATACTTTTAGAAATAAATGTATGCAAAATTTAAACATGATGCAAGTTCCCTTTAGACAATGAAAGTTTGCTTAGAGATAAAAGGATGATGTTCAAACCACGATGTCTTGGGCTAAGGATACGCAAAATAAATTCCTTAAAGCCATGAAATGATGTCCGCAGGCTATGAAAATATGACGCCTTAGACTATGACGCCTTAGGAGCATGATAGCGTAAAAATAAATTCTAGGCCATGAAATGATGTCTCAGTAATGAAAATGACGCTTTAGACTATGACGTCTTAGGAGCATGATAAGAGCCGAAAATAAATTCTAGGCTGAACGTGGTCTGCAGGCCATGAAGACGACGCCTTTAGACTATGACGCCTTGAGCACATAAGCAAGTAAAAATAAATTCTAGACCATGAAATGTTGGATCACAGCTATGAAGATGACGCCTTCAAACTATAACGCCTTAGGAGCATGATAAGTTGTAGCAAATCCTCAGTTATGATATGATGTCCACAAGCCATGAAACGATGCCTTTAGACTATGACGCCTTAGGAGCATGATAAGTAGAAAATAAATTTCCTAGGCCATGAAATGTTGATTGCAGGCCATGAAGATGACGCCTTAGATTATGTGACGCCTAGAGCATGATAAGTCAGAAAAGTAAATCCTCAAAGGGCGATACGATGTCCACAAACATGAAACGATGCCTTTAGATCTACGATGCCTTCGGATGAGGGGAAGAAATGCTAATTCAAAGAAAGTAAATCTGCTCGAGAGCCTTAATAATTCAATCGAGAGCCTGGTTTATTCTGCTCAAATGCAAATATGAATGTATATCAAGGGTTCAAATGCATATGTAAAATGTATATCCGGGGCTCAAATGTATATCGTGGCTCAAATGCATATGTAAAATATATATCCGGGGCTCAAATGTATATATGAATGTATATCAAAGGCTCAAATGCATACGTAAAGTAATTCGGGCTCAAATGCATACGTAAAAGTAAATTCGGCTCAAATGCATACGTAAATGTATATCCGGCTCAAATGCATATATGAATGTATAATCGTGGCTCAAATGCATATGCACAATGTATATCCGGCTCAAATGGCCGCAGAAAGTAACGCTCAAATGCATATCGTGGCTCAAATGCATACGTAAAAGTAAACTGCTCAAATGCATACGTAAAAGTAAATTCGGCTCAAATGCATACGTAAATGTAAATCTTGGCTCAAATGCATACTTAAAAGTAAATTCGGGCTCAAATGCATATCAGGCTTAAATGCATACGTAAAGTAAATTGGCTCAAATGCATACTTAAAGTAAATTCGGGCTCAAATGCATACGTAAAAGTAAATTCTGGGCTCAAATGCATACGTAAATGTAAACCGGCTCAAATGCATACGTAAAAATTTAAATTCGGGCTCAAATGCATATATAAAAGTAAATTAGGGCTCAAATGCATGCGTAAAAGTAAATTGGTCTAAATGCATACGTAAAATGTAAATCCTGGCTCAAATGCATACGTAAAAGTAAATTCGGCTCAAATGCATATATGAATGTATATCAGGCTCAAATGAATACGTAAATGTATATAAAGCGGCTCAAATGCATATATAGATATTACGGGCTCAAACACATATGAAATATATATCACGGGCTTAAAATGCGAATATAGGCTCAAAAGTGGAAAACTAAATAAATAAATTGTGATGGGCGAGAACAAATCGTGGCTTAGATAATTTTGGTAGGGTAGTGCTTTACCCAAACGACGTAAAATGGTGTAAGACTATGCTTAACCCTTAAAAGCTTGGGGGTAAAAGCTTGATTTATCCAAAATCACATAGAGAGTAGCAAGATAAAAAGGTTAAAAGTAGCAGAGTAGCATAAGAATAACAAAGCGGCGTGGGAGCTTGAAAGTGCAGGATAGTAACTCGATTCAATATACCGAGAATAACGCAATAGTAGCCTGCAAACTTTTAAAAACTTGATAAAATGATTAGTCAATAAGCATGAGATAAAATTTCATAAAACTATAACGATTAGCTCTGGAGTAAATTTAAAATGAAAGCGCTTAATCCGATCAAAATTTAGGAGGCAATGCTTAGCCTTTTTTTAAACATGAGGGTAGTGCTTAACCCGTAGGGACAATGATTAGTCTTAAAAGAAAATTTAGGGTAATGTTAACTAGACCGATCACTTCTAGCAAAATATCATGCCCGTGTTACGCTTTATAACTTAAATTAATCGTGTTGTCTAAGTTATTTTATACATTTTCATGTAATTTTATATAAATGTGAAGATATGTGCTAACCAAATGATTAGCCTTTTGTTTTGTAGGTTTTTGATGACTTTTGAGGAGCTAATCCATGAGTTGGTGAAGTAGAGGCTTGAGACGGAATCAACATGCACGCTTCGCAAAGAGGAGGCACAAAATGCCTCCACATGCGCGTCGGCAACGTGCCACTACAGTGTGCTGCCCAAAACAGCCCACTCCGCGCGTTGGCAACGTGCCACTACAGGTGGCTGCGCGACCAAGAGGATGCAACGCGCCGCCAAGCAGCCAAGGCCACGCCGCCAACGGGCAGGTGCCGCGAGGCCGATTTTCTAGGTGATTTCCAAAGGAGCTTGCGATGCCTCCGTGTCACGGAGGTAGTGCTCGCATACACTCCGTGACACACGGAGCCGTGTTCCATGACAGCCAAATTTAGCACATTCTCCATTTACTATAAATAGGACCCTTAGCTCCTAATTCCATTTGGTCACGATTTTATTCTCGGGAAACCGCATGAGGAAGCGGAGAAGTGGGAGAACTCAGCTAGCGTTTGTCAAATTCCCTTCATCTACCAATCTCGTGTAAGTATGTAGTTTAGGAGTAGATTAATAGTAGTGTAGAGTAGTTTTACGAACAGAATGGCTAGAACCCTTTCTCTAGGTTGAAGCCATGGATTATGATTTTAATTTTATATATTTATTGTTTGTTTGTTTTAATTAAGTTATTGATTGTTATTTTCGCCTTGCATTCTCGATTTGTTGGTTGTTTTTATGATTGATCACCATGAAAGCATATTTGTTAGCCTCGGAAAATAGCTTGAGAAGGCATTATCTAGGTCAGACATGAGAATGTATGGAGTATGAAGTAATCTCAGAGAGGTTCCGTGTTGGGATAGAAATATACCTAACACCGTGCTTGGTTGACACACGGGGGTTATGAAAGACCAACTTGGGATGTCAGCACCACCACTCAAGAAGTAGTTGTGGAGGCTAAGTTGAGTTAAATGGCTGACGCACGAAAGTCCCTAATCGTTTCTCGTAAACCACAACATAATGATCGTCTGCGACTAGAAAAATTAAACTCCGCCACAATGATGCAAAGGAGGCTGGGACACAGTGGTTTAGGAGGCTCGAAAGACCATGAACATGCAATTCTAATTATGTGAAATAACACCAGTTCCATGCTTATTCCATTGCAAATCGTATTATCGCATGATTATCTGGTTTTAACTCTATGTTGCTCCTGTGAGCGCTTCTTAATATTTCGTCGACTCCAAACTTAGACTTAATTATTCTCAAACGAAAATGTCTATAACCAACACTTTAGGTATTTATAATCACATTAGAAATGGATAGTTGGAGGAATGGGTCCAAATTCTCAGGTTCAATCCGGGTTCTAAAAAGAGCCACTATATTACTTGCACGACCCGTACACTTGCGCACATCAAGGACAATGCTTAGCCCTTGAAAGAAAATTTAGGTAATGCTTAAACTTGTGTGACAACGCTTAGCCTCTTGAAAGAAAATTCAGGGTAGTGCTTAACCTCAGGACAACGCTTAGCCCTCGAAAGAAAATTTAGGTAATGCTTAAACCTAGGACAACGCTTTAGCCCTTGAAAGAAAAATTTAGGATAACGCTTAACCCTGTGACAATGCTTAGCCCTTGAAAAATAAAATTTAGGTAATGCTTAACTCCTAGGACAACGCTATTCTTGAAAGAAAAATTCTATTGCAAATGCTTAACCCTAGGACAAAAAATCAACAAATTTGAATATATTATAACAGATCATCCTTGTGAATCCAAAACCATGTGTTTGTATGATTGAAAATTTGGTACCTATTGCATCCTCGTGTTCAAAGAAAAATAATAAGATTAAATGGGGAAGGCCGATTTATGCCTTTATTCGTCCCTTGCTATCCCGATCTCATGGAGCTTGATGATCGACCTGAGTAACGCCCTTTTGGGAATTAGCCCTTGGCTTGACTGGATCCTTGATGAAATTTTGAGATTCTTCTCAAAATATCTCGCCCATATAGAAACGCTTGATTTGTTGAATTTTGAGGTCCTTTCAAAAATTCTCACTCTAGTTTCAATTTTTCAAAGTGAATACCTCCGTAAAACTCTGGACGAGCTTATTAGTACTTGAATACACATATAAACCATTTAGCATTGATGTATCCCATTTTAGGTGGATAAACCCGATCATCTCATTTCAAAATAACGGGCTCAAATACAAGTAACAGTTCAAACGAAATCAAAGGGCCTAAAAATATTAAATATAGGGCTCAATGTAATTATAAGACACAAAATACAATATCGAGCTCGATTGTCCGTTTCTAGGGAGGACGAACCCAAAAATATCCTATTTGAAGGGCGACTTAACCTAATTGTCCTATTATAGGTGGACTACCCAGAGTGTCCATTTGTAGGGCGGACGAATCCAATTGTCCTATTATAGGGTGGACTAACCCAATTGTTCATTATAGGTGGACTAACCCAAGAGTGTCCATTTGTAGGGGCTGATTTAACCCAATTGTCTTATTATAGGGTGGACTGAACCTAAGATATCCTATTTTAGGGTGGAATAATCCAATTGTCCTATTATAGTGGACTAACCCAATTTGTCCATTTTTAGGGCAATCTAACCTAAGATATCCTATTTTAGGTTGGAATAACCCAATTGTCCCATTATAGGTGGACTTGTTCCAATTGATGCAAAAGAGGCATAATTTCAATGGCTCAAATCACGGTAGCTCAATTCACAGTAGCATGGTAGGTGGCACGATAATGTCTTAATAGTAGTTCGAATATAATATCAACTTGAAGTGATAAAATAGTGGCCTTGAGTAGCATGTGAGTACTTCAAAAGTAGCACAACCGCAACAGTAGCATAATAACAATGATAGCTTGTCATTACACAACAAAAGAGTTTGAAGCAACATGATAATAGTAATATAATAGTGTCTCCGAGTAGGTATAGTGGCAGCTTGAAGTAATACACACACAACGTAGTAGCTCATAAGCAACACAATGATAAATGAAGTAAAGGATAATAATACTGACATAATGGTAGCTTCGATAGAGCAAATATATGGCCCGGAGATTGTGAAATGGTGCCTGAGAGTAGCATATTAGTGAGCAATAATAGCTTGAATAGTACCATAAAGGGCCTGGTAAATAACACGAAGGGTAATGGAATGGAATATAACTTTGAAAATTAGGTTGAAAGTAGCATGATACATGCTCGATTTATAGTAGCATGATAACCACTAAAGAATGGCGCCTTGACTCGTGGCGCAATATCTTAATTCCAAAGGCATAGTAATAACTTGATAATAGCATATTGGGGTTACAATAAGGTTTGAGTCTAGAGGCGTAATGATAACTTGAAAGCAAAGACGACAGCATAAATAAAATGATCCAAGAGAAGAATAGTCCACTTCGTATAGAGAGAGAAAGGAATAGTTCCTTCTTGACAACGAGAATATTTTGATCGGGTGTGCCTATACTCAAAGAAAAACGTGAGTTTTAAAGGCAAGATTAATGCGCACTGCGTATATCCTTTGCTCCTTGTCATTGTTTTGATTCTCTAGACTTTTATTTTGGTGAAATTTTGAGGAATTTGCATCTTCATTTCACTTAGAATGCAAAGTGCTTTCACAACTCCTTGTTGCCTTCTTGTGGAATTTTGGGTTCCTTGCAATTCGCCCTCGCTGACTTAAGGTCTTTGTATTCCCGTCTAATTTCAAACAAAATTGCCGGGGCCTGTAAGAAATGGCTGTCATATATTTGAACATCAAAATTCACTTTTAATCTACATTTGCCTTTTAAGAGTCGAAGGAAATTGCAAAACATTTCATATTTGGATGTGAGGAAGATATTTGATTGGGATATGAGGAGAAAGAAATTTTTATTTGATTGAGACCGAACCCAAAAATGGGCTGCCTACGTGATCCAAAAAAGGAACTCAGTTTCCATCAGTTCAAATTTTAGAGAATATTGAACTCTCTTCTTAATGTGATGATCTCCTTTCTGGATATTGCCACGCCTTGCAAAGGGCCAAGATGGGTATATGGCGAAGGAATTTGTTGAGGAAGTGTAAGAGATAGAGCGGGATGGAGAGATATCACGGTGAAGAGACTTTGTGTTGGGAGAGAACCAAAGTTTGTGTCGTGAATAAAAGGGAATTTGCTTGGGATGTTGGACATTTTGTCGGGAATTCATGCATTTTTGCCGAATTGATGTCTTAAATATTTGACAACATAAGCAAAATAAACATACCAAATGCAAACCACTCGTTAGCATACAAAATAGAAAGTATTAAAATTACATCAAAACGACGTACCTGTTAAAGAGTTTCAAACAAGAAAGTAAATTTAAGCTTTATACAACAAATTTATAGCATAATGCAGACATGAGGGTTACAAAACTCACGACAACGACTATTTGAGAGTTAACATGGTGATATTTCAAAAGGATTTAGCAAGTTGGTGGAATGAGCAATGTCGACTTATGACGGATAATCAAATTCTTTTGATATTTAAACGAAAGCCAACACATAATGCTAAAGATGGATTTTAATTTGAGTAAATGAATTATGAATGCTAAAGAGACTATTTTGGAATATACATAAATCAATATTTGTGAAAGAAAATTTGAGCAAGGCTAAGGTGATTGTGTTTTACGCTTAAAAGTGTGGGTTATATGGAATATGAAATTGTGACGGTGTAAACATGAGATGATTTTTATAATTATATAAAGATCAACGAACGAATAAAAATAAATTAGAAACAATACACAAGTATATCTCAAATTAATCATGTAGCAACACCAAGGCCCTAATGTCTTGTGACCTCTTTGTGCCAGAGGTAGGCCTAACGTATTTTGAGAGAACTTGTACTCAAGCATCGTCTTTTACTCCCAAAATAAACCCAAAAATAAACTTTTATTACTATAAAATTACAAGAATTACAAAACATTAAATCTTGAAAATATCTTCGTCGACGTCCAACTTCTTTGATCTTCTAGTACTGTCGAGACGGTGACGATCGGGATGGCTGTAGGCCAATGCCAAATCTTTCCTCAGCTCCCTATCTGTGCATTCTTCCGTATCCTTACTTACACAAATAAAAGGAAGGTTAGACTATCCTACCACCCTAAGCAAAATGACGCTATTTTAAACAATGTTTCTCTAAAAAATGACATAATTTGTGAACGCCTTTTCGAGATTAAAAATCCCTTAAGACTAGGGGCAAGTTTCTATTTAATCTTGACGACCATGGACGTCGCAATTTTTCTATGTTTGAAATGAGGTGCATGCCTTGCTAAAGGCGTATACTCTGGCCATAGTCTAGGAGTAAGTGTGGGTATGGCACGATTCACTCGAGCGGACAACTCGAGAGAGGAGGAAGCTTATGACTGGCCAACGCACCAACATTGACCAAATCATAAGACAATCCCCGAGGTGTGTTTAAAATGGTGAACATCTGTGAAACCACACAACCGTTATTGTGTGTGATAGTGTGAAATTCCCAAGTGGGGAAATATGAACGTATGCCGCTTAAAAAAATACAACAATTTATGAAATGATTACATATGAAAATAAATAATACACAATAATAAAAAATATAAGAAAGAAAACGGTTAGTAACTTCAAGACAAAATTATAAATATCGACAAATATAAGTGAAAGAAAAATAAATTAAATAGGAGGCTAGGCAAAATCAAACTCAAATAAGACCCCACCAATGAACACGTATTGGTATAAGCCTAAAATCCCCAAAGAATCGCCATATTGCTGCGCCCCCCATTTTTCCTCGTTTAAAGTGGATTACGACATGTGACGTCTCTTAAGGGTAGAAAAGAGGAGAGTCGCTTAATCTAACGATTTGAGGTGCTTAGGGCACCGTTCTAAGCTAAGTTTTACTTGTGATAACCGTAGTCGGGTAAGGGCTTTAATTACTCGAAAGGCAGTGTTAGGGCACCTTTCAAGGTCCACAAAACTGGTTCCCGGCCGTACTCATTAAATGGGGGATTTTAACTAAGCGATCAAATAATATTAATTTTAACTCATATTGTTTGCATAAAAAATGATTGATAAAAGAAGCCGATAATGAAGGATTAAATTATATTTAGACGAGTTAGAAAAAGGAATTTAAGCATAATGGATTTCAAAGAAATTTTAACTTATTATATGCAAAAGATTGAATGGAAAACAATACAAACAAAATTAGAATAAAACGAACAAACAAATAAATAATTTATTTACTTATGGGGCCGAGTCTCGGGAGGCGCCTACGTATCCCTTAAGGGAGATCAGCCAACGTAGTTCTGTAGCACCAGGAAATGATTGACTCAATGGGATCACTCCCAGTAACTTAAATAATACTTCGCAATTTTTGAATTGCTCGTATTATTCAAATGAGCAATGTATCATTATCATTTCACTACCCGCCTAATTGATTTATTAACTTAAAACGCCATGTGACAAACTAACGTCCTACTATTTGCCTAAGTACCAAGACTAATCTTAAGGTCCAAGAGGCATTGGACAACTATTTTGGCTTTTGGATCTAAAATCCTATGGTTGTAAAGAAAACGCCAAGCAAAACAAATAGTAATATAAAAATAGTTAGCGTAAAGGGTTCACGTGGTTTCCATACCGATCTCTTATGCACAAAGATTTTTTAAACGGTGCGTAAATGAATCAAATGGGAATGATCTCTAACATACAATGTCAGATTTAAACAAGTCACGTATATTTGATGATCTTAATGACTCGAACAGACGAAAGTCGATAATAAAATATTAAAATGCAAATGTAAGATTAAATATGGAGCCACACATGATATAATTTGGAAAATTCCTAGAAGATGAGGGCTTAAGTTCGTAATGCACAAATAGTAAATAATGCGCTTGTATGACAAGACACATATAAGTTGACTGATGCTCTTTAGGTAGGGATTTTTATAATATAAATGCATGAGACAATTTCCTAAAAAATAAGATTTTACATAAATTTCAATAAACAAAATGAGATACCTTAAGAACTTGAAAAATGTCTCTATTACTACTCTAATATATTCAGTATAAAACATACAGAAATTTCGATTCCTCTAATTCCTAAGGCAACGATTAATAGAGATGACAGTATGTATTATAAAATGATTGCGAAGTTATGTCAAATTATCGATCCTATAAGCATGATTTCTAGGCATAGATATGATATCTAGTAAATGATACATGCATCACTTTATAGGTATGTCTTCTAGGTATGAGATTATCGCTAAACAAACAACAAATAGACATCCCGCCCTGCATAGAAAACCCTTCCACTATCGTTATGTTTTTCTTTTACAATAATTACAAAGCCGAGAAGAAATAAAATAAAGGCAATAATAATAATAATAGTACAAGTGTTGAAACAAATTAAACAACAAACATTCATAGGTGCCTTTGCGTCCTGGCGAAATCCCATCCCAAAGAAAATAACTTGTTAATAATTAATATAACAAGTGCACATATACAAACCTATCCAAAGTCCGTAAAGTTAAAGTTATTTAATTTTCACAAGATATTCATGCAATCGTATTCAAACATATATCAGGACATCCTAGAATAATCAATCCGCCATAATGCTCTACGGGTATTAGCTACACACTATTGTTAAGAGAAAATAGGCAATAATTAACCGATTAATCCGTACACGAATTAGAACAACAAACCGCAATTTCAAAAGAATTTTATCGTCTAGAGACCCAAAACTTCGACACGTCAAGATCACGGGGATCTTGATCCTGAGTGTTGCTCCCTGCCAAAGTGGGACTAGGAGAAAGTTTTATCTTTTTTTTTTAAAGTAAGCAAGATAATCTAAAGCAAAGCATTCCTCACTCCTATCACCTGCTCACCATACTCAAGAGAGGAGTGGAGAATCCTTTATATCAAAGGAATCAGCTAATTTAGAGGGTAATAAGGAAGGAATAAATTATCCACTAAATTATCCTAATTGACAAAGATAATGAAAAGAAATTAGAAATATTTCCTATTTACCGTTAAATTAACAGAGGTATTTTTAAGGAAGGCAAAGAAATCAAGAAATCAATCCTAACAAATCTTTCCATAAGATAAGATAAACAAATCAGCTAAATCAAATCTTCAAAATAAGTAAAGTAAAAGAATATTAAAAGCATATTCCTAGTCACACAAGGTAATGGATCAATTTTGGTCAACAATTATCAGAAAGTAAAATTATGTCCGTAAAAGTCAAATACCCATCTATGGAAATAAAAATATTATTGAATCAAATAAGACCCATTAAATAAAATGATACAATTGTAAAGTGAATTTGAGTAACGATTTTATGGTAAATAAAATTTCAGAGCCGGTCAAAAATATTTTGAGATAAAATAGTCACATGTGCTATATATTGACTA
>JACEIK010007224.1:22846-44744 GCA_018107945.1 Datura stramonium
TACTTGAGCCTGGACAAGGCCAACGTGTCACGGAGCCATCGCGGAGGCTCCCCCTCCGTGACACGTTGCCATCGCGGAGGGGCTCTGCCCCGGCTCCTTCTGCGATGGTTCAACAGGTTTCTCGTCCGGTCTCTTTCCGGGCCTTTTTCTAGCATGTATGGCTTTCAAATACTCTTAACCAACACGCTAATAGGCCATCTATTTGTCGGGAATTTTATGGGGTGTAACACATACCCACGTGGAAGTGGGAAGAAATGAATATGGACTTTATTACGGGTCTACCTCGAAGTCGTTGGCAACATGATTCTATTTGGGTAGTAGTAGACCGGATGGCTAAGTCAGCATATTTCCTCCTAGTTAAAACTACAGATTCAGCTGAGCGTTATGCTAGGCTTTATATCCGGGAGTTGGTCAGACTTCATGGGTGCCCATTATCCATTATTTCAGACAGAGGTACCCAGTTCACCTCGCATTTTTGGAAGTCTTTTCAGAAGGGACTTGGTACCCAGGTCAAGATCAGCACAGCTTTTCACCCGCAGACAGATGGGCAAGCTGAGCGGACTATTCAAACCCTAAAAATATATTGAGAGCATGCACGATCAATTTAAAGGGCAGTTGGGATGACACTTGCCTCTCATCGAGTTTGCGTACAACAGCTACCACTCCAGTATCCATATACCCCTTTTGAGGCATTGTATGGTAGGAGGTGCAGATCTCCTATTGGGTGGTTTGAAGTTGGTAAGGCTAATATAATCGGGCCAAACTCGGTCCATGAAGCTATGCAAAAGTTACAGCTCATCAGAGAAAGATTTAGAACAGCTCAGAGCCGTCAAAAATCTTATGCTGATGTGAGGAGAAGAGAATTGGAGTTTGTTGTGGATGACTGGGTCTATCTGAAAATTTCACCCATGAAAGGGGTGATGAGATTTGCGAAGAAGGGAAAGCTCAGTCCGAGATATGTGGGACCTTATAGAATTCTGAGGCGAATTGGCAAGGTAGCTTATGAGCTGGAATTACCTTCAGAATTGGCATCTATGCACCCAGTATTCCATGTGTCACTATTGAAGAAATGCATCGATGATCCAACTTCAATTATGCCATTGGACAGCGTGGTAGTGAAAGATATTCTCTCGTATGAGGAGGTCCCAGTCCAGATCCTTGACCGTCAGGTTCGTGAGCTGAGGAACAAGGAAGTAGCTTCAGTCAAAGTCTTGTGGAGGAATCAACAGGTTGACGGAGCTACGTGGGAGATACCCCCATTTGTTCCCTTCCGACTCAATTTCAGTTTAAGGTATCAATTTCCTCCCCAAAACTACATTTAGTTTGTGTGTTTCAGTTTTTTTCATGTAAATGAATATGTGTATGATTAGTGACTTCAGTTCAGACTTGTGATTTAGTTTAGAGGTATTCCTTCCGCTAGTTTCATCTTTCATGATCAATATTCGCGTATAAAAATTGTCATTCTCTACTTTCCTATGTGTTTTCCAACATTTGAGGATGAATGTTCCCAAGGGGAAGATATTAGAATGCCACGGAAACTCAAAGACTAGACCTGGGACTTAAAACTGAGAAAACTGAAAAATCTGCACCATATCATAAAACGAGTCGTTTTGTGTCCCGTGGGGGGTGACCACAGTCGTTTAGTGACTCATGATGAGGCCTGTGTACTTAGTGGGAAATTTAGAGAAATGGGTGACCACAGGTGTGACCATGAGTAGTGGTCAACCCTACGAGTCGTGATATGACCCGTGGTTAAGAACAATTTTAAACCGGGAAAAATGTTAAGCAGTGAACCTAACGACTAGTCACCATGAGTCATTGTCCATGCCATGACCCATTAAGTGACATGTGGTTAGGATTTGGTTAGGATTTAGAGGAGGCCAGGTAGTGTACCAACGGGTCCTCACCATGAATCGTTTGGGGAACCACGAGTCGTTGTGTCACCCGTAGGGACTCCAGGGATTTTTGGGCAGTGTATTCCACGAGAGGTGACCACGAATCGTGGTCACTAACCACAACTTGTTGGACCCCTCGTGGTGACCAATAGGGGGTTCCAAGAAGTGTACCTCACGAGTGTGACCACGATTCGTGGTCACTGACCACGACCCATTAGGTTACCGTGGGGACTGACGATCAGTTTTCCCCTACGAGTTTTCAAGGGTCTTTTAGTATTTCCTACTCTCCTAGATTCTAAACAACATTGTTTTAAGCATATTTTAAGATTTATTAGAGGGGTTGAACGGTTTATTACCTCATTCTCCCCATTCAGACTCTCAAAAAGCAACATAAAATTTTCTTTCAGAGCATTTCAGAGCAAGAACTAGGGCAGACCTTTTCTCCTCAGTTTCTCAAGGAAATTCTTCGGGCTTCTTCACCAAATATGTGGGAATTTAACAAGGGAATAGTTCTTCCCTTGTGTCCCCAATCTCCTCCTTTCTTTTCTCTATTAGTTCTAGCCCGAAAATTATCAAATGTTAAGAAATTTAGTCATACTTCATCTAATTCATGTGGAATGTTATTTCATGCTAGTTATAGACATTTCCCACCAGTTTGTGACTGAAATGATGTTTATACTTGTGAAGTGAAATTTATCCCTAGTTCTTGAATGTAGAAAATCATGAATCTTACAATAGTGTTTGATTATCAAAATTTTGCTTGATTTTATCAGTATTGGGGACTCCCATGTTGTTAGTAGCATTGAAATTCAATCAGATTATTGTCAGTTCAGTTTTAGCCAAAATGTTTGAATTCTTAGTGCCAGTCAGAAATGTCAACTTATTAGTTTGACCACAGAAATTGCAGAGTTGTCAGTAGTACCTCCCAATTATCAGAGTCAGATTCAGAACTCAGTTTTTTAGTGGTCCACTAGGTAGTCATGACACTTTAGATAAGCAGCTCCGACTATCCTTAGGACCCCATCTTCATATTACAGTTTGTTCTTTAGACGGTTACGACGCTTCCAGATAAGCAGGTCTGACCAATCTTAGAACCCAGCTCCAAAATCCGGTCTGATAAGACTCTCAGGGTGCTTTCAGATATGTATCCCTGACTAGTCCTGGGACCCAATTTCGAGCTATCAGCTTAGTATTCAGTCTAGGACTATCCAGTGGGAGTAGGACTTAGCACCGAGCGTACCGGGGTTCCAATGCACCCAGGTTCCCAGAACTACATTGCCACCGTAGGTTATAGTTTTATTGGCCTCATAGCCCAGACTTTTGTGATCACCCAGTTCATTCCTTTATACCTTGGCAAGGTATATATGGTCCTACTTATGGGATGTATACATCAGACTCCACGTCTAGCTCATGTGGTTATATGTCCGTTAAAGACTCTCCCACTGGTCAGCTCAATTCAGTTTCAGATCAGTTAAGTTCAGTATCTCATAAATAGGGCATGTCCTTGACCATCACACAGGGTCTTTTTGACCATCTCAGTTATTCAGTTCAGTAGATTTAGTTGGTCATTGCATGTCTTTTCAATTCAGCACTATATTCTATTGTGTTATGTTTTTCTCCACTTACTCAGTATAATCAAAGTACTGACGCATACTTTTATGTTGTATCATCTTATGATACAGCTACAGAATCTCAGTCTCAGCCTTGCTAGCCGGTCGCTCTCTAAAGACCTCAGCTGTTTTAGTTGGTGAGTACTCATTCTTCGAGGATGGAGATTATTTAATTCAGTTACATTTTCTTTCATTTTGTTTAGACTTGAGTTAGCTGTAGGCTTGTCCCAGTAACTCATTAGTCATAGTGGCTTTCAGACACAAATTTGGTTTTTAGACTTGTAGCATTGTTCAAATATTTTCAAATATTATGAACCAGCTCTATTCTCTCAAATGTTTATATTTTTGCTTAAACTTCTGCTATATATATTTACATATTACTCAGAATACCAGTGTATGATAGACCAGGAGTTGACTTGGGGTTACTTGTTACTCCAAGTACCGTGTGCCGTCCAGAGTGTAAACTCAGGGCGTGACAATACCCTTGAGCTAGTGCTTTGATACCAAGTTTGTCATGACCCGAGTCTACACCCTGGATAAGACACGGTACTTGGTTCCAAAAGTGGCCCCAAGCTAACCCATGGTCTAACATCACATTGGTAAACTAAATATAAGTGGAAGCTGTATAAAATAATTATCCAAGAAATACTGATTTAAAAAGAGTAAACATAACTGAAAAGAATACTGAACAACTGAGTTTGAAAGACAACTACTAACTGATGAGTTACTGGGACAAGCCCCCAACTGACTCTAAAATCTGACTAAATAAGAACTATTGAAAAGCAAGCATTGTCCTCGGAAGATGAGGACTCACCAAATAATGTTGCTGTTGAAATCGCTGGAAGGGAAACTACTGAAGATGCTAAGACTAAGAACATGCACCTGTATCATAATACGATACAGCATAGAAAGCATTTGTCAGTGTTTTGAATGTACTCAGTAAGTGAGATATACAATAAGCATGGAAAAATAAGCACTGAACTGAAATAACATGAAATAAACAACTGATACTGAATAGGGATAAAAGTTGAGAGATAACTAATATGGTCAATAATGACCCTGACGGACGGTCATAAACATGTCCTGGAACTGAGTGACTAAATTGTACTGACACGTGGGAGAGTCTATAACCGATATATAACCACGTGAGCTAAACGTGGAGTCCGATGTACACCACATCGGAGAAAGCCCACTGTACATTGCTAGGGTATAGTGGCTGAGCTACGTGATCAAAAGTCTGGGGCCTATTGGGCCAATAACCTACGATGGCCACGTAGTTCTAGAAACCTGGGTGCGTTGGAACCCTGATCTGCTCCGTGCTACGTACTACTCCCACTGGATAGTCCTAACAAGACTACTAAGCTGATACTCGAAGTTGGTCCTGGACTAAGTCAGGAATATTTATCTGGAAGTAACCTGAGAGTTTGTAGGACCGAATAACTGAAAACTTGTGTTTTAAGACTGGTCAGAGATGCTTATCAGGAAGCATCATAACTTTTTAAAGAACTAATTGATAACTAATAATGATGGTTCTAAGACTGGTCAGAGTTATTTATCTAGAAGTTTCATAACTGTCTAGAATACCAACTGATAACTGAAACTCGGGAATATTACTGAACTAAACTCCTAAAGAACTGACTATTGTCAAACTAATCAGCTGACTTACTGAAAGATACTGAAAATGCTAATTTCTTACTGAGACTGGACTAGCATGCAAACTGACTGCGAACTCGCATGATAGTAATAACATGGGAATTCAAGAACTAACATAGTCAAGCAACAATAGTATCTAATCAACTATGCAAGAACCAAATTTACTACATTTCAAGGAATTAGGGCTAAAACCATTTCACATGAAGAAAATAGCAACATGATCACTAAGTAGTGGAAACATAGCAAGAATTCATAGGGACAACAATCCACCAAAATTTAATTAGAATCTGGCTACAAATTTACACTAACTCAACAATCCAGGGCTAGAACTGATCAGAAATTTCAGAAGGATTTTGGGGCACAAGGGAAGGGCAATTCCCTTATTGAATTCCCACATACCTAAAGTAGAATCCTTGGGAGAATTTGGAAAAGTCATGAATAAAAATTGAAAGCCCTAGCTTAGCTCTGAGATGCCTGTTTGGAACTTTTACTAAAGTCATTTGCAGTAGCCCTTGGAGGTACATAAACTCCATTCATGTCATTCTTGGGGGCATCTCTATTTCTCCATTAACCCCTTGGTCCCTATCTATATCCCCATACCTATCGTAATTGTTGTTCCCATAGTAGTTCCAACCTTAATTTTCTTAGCCTGGACGCCAAGATTCTTGGTTAGATCCTTGGGCATTAGCGCGGAAATCCCCCTGATTATTTACAAAATTAGCCTCCTCTTTCACATCAGGGTAACGATCATCATACCTGGGCCCCTTATATTGAGCATTCACCGCATGCACCTTTTGATTATTCAGTGTGGTTAGATACTTGGTGATCAGTTCTAACTGGGTCTTGAGATAGGCCATGTCCTGGTCCCGTTCTTCTTCCTTTTTTTGATGCTTTGTTGTCATGCCTCTAGAATATTTTATTGCAGTGACCGTGGATTCTCTAATGTGCCATGTATTGTTGGTCTTCATTATCTTACCCAGTATTTCACTGGCTTCTTCAAAAGTGTGGGCCATCATGGATCCCTCTACTATTTCATCTGCTACAACTTTGTTTGAGGTACTCATTAACCTATAAAATACTTCCAAAAGTACCTCCTATGGAATCTTGTGATTGAGACACTACTTCAATTTCTTTTTAAATATTAATCATGCCTTATGTAAGGCTTCCCTGGGAAATTGTCTAGATTATAAATTTTATCCCTCAACTGAATCATCCATAAGGCTGGGAAAAACCTTTTCAAGAAAGTTGCAGTCAGTTCGGCCCAGGTAATAATAGACTGATCTAGAAGCTCAATCGACCACAGAGTAACTTCCCCTGCTAGTGAGAACGGAAATAATCTGAGTTTAATAACCTCTTAGAAAACCCCTGGTAGTCTATAGGCATCACAGATCCCAGTGAAATTTATCAGGTACTAGTTTGCATCTTCACTAGACAAACCATTGAAAAACCCCTTCATGCTCAGTAACTGCATCATTTTACTAGTCACATTAAACTTAGAATTAGCTAGATGTGGGGTTGGAGCAATGGCTCCAGTGTAACCAACTTCTTCTTGCTCAAACTTCCCTTTGAAGAGCACATTCTGTACAACATTATGCCCATGATGACTAGGGGTTATTTTTTCTCCTTTCTACCAAGGAGGCGGAAAATTGAGTAGCCTCATCTCTCTTAACTACTTCAGCTAGTCGAGCTTCTTTCACCAGATGCTCAGCTTTATCTCATTGCACCTCAGTCATCTCCTTCGGTGGGAGATTAAGTTATTCCACAAGGTTCTCCATGCTAACCTGTGACAATTCAATAAGAAAAAAAAATGTAAATTACAAAATAAAGACTAAAACTTGAATTTAAACACCAATTAATGATTTCAAAACTGTGTTCCCCAACAATGGCGCCAAAATTTGATTATGCCTAAATTACACCTCGCAATAAAGTATAAAGTGATTGTTGTCAAATATAGTAACCCAACTAGGTTGGAGTCGATCGCACAGAGAATATGGTATAAATAGTATGTTAATGATGATTAAATCAACCTATAGTCAATATTTCAAAAGGGGTTTGCAAATGAAAAAATGATTTATAATTAACGATTGAGTTGTTATCAAATTTATGAGACAAAACTAGGATTGTGTTTCTTATGTTTTCAAAATGTAGTAGGCTTATTTTATTAGTGATCTATCCTGGTGAAATTTATGTAAGACAGGTGATTTAGTTCATCTAATGACTCCTGACCTACATAGATGAATCTCCCCTAAATCCTCTCGGACTTTAGGTGTATATATTTTGCCCTCGTCATAAGTCTTGAATTTACTATCTTCGATTAGAGCTCAAGTTAATTAGATGAGGGTTGATATCCTCAAATTACCACTAGTATTCTCTTTTCCTAACTTCAATCTCTTTGCTCATGCAAGTTGAAGATACAAGCACGTTTCAATGTTTGCAATCACTAAAACTCACTAAAACAAAGAGAATAATAATTCACTCAATTTACCATTAAAGAATTACTATTTTATTTTGCCTACTTTCATTAACCCATCATGGTTCCCACAACCCTAGCTTAAGAGATTTAGCTCCTCATGTTTGTGTAAACAATAACATAAGATGTAGAAGAAATCATAATTAAATACTTGTATTAATATGAAATTGTTTAACAAATCTCTAAAGATAAGTAGAATCACAAGAACTTGATGAATTTTCGAACAATTATTCGACTAAGTAATTGCACAAATTTGTAAGTTATGAATTGTGCCAAGAATTGAATGACACTAAATTCCACAATATTCTTGTTGTTGAACGTTGGACACATAAAACATCTTAAGAAGGGGTATATATAGTAGTAGATTAATTCTTCATTGTTCCTTCTTATACTAGGATTATACTTTGCCGCTTCTGTTCCTACTTGAATTGGGATTGGAATCTGACTACGTCTGGGACATCACTGTGCGCCGTGCAGGTTGGTAAGCCACTACTACCTGTGCGTCATGCCTCTCAAGGCGCCAATCATGTCTGTGCGTCATGCCTCTCAAGGCGCCAATCATGCCTGTGCGTCGCGCAAGCTATAGCATTATTGTGCCTGTGCGATATCATCTTCTATTATACTTGTTTCCTCAATCCAGTTTGACACACTTGCTCTTTTTAACCATAATTAAGTCAAATTCTTCATTAATCCCTGAAAATATCAATCATTGCATTAGCTATTTTTCACAAATATGATATAAAATCAAAGAAAACATACATAATTCATTCTCAAAACATAGTTAAATATGGGAAAAATATTGCAAATAAGTGCATGAATATGCCCAACATCACTTTCAACTCGAGTGATACACCATGACTAAGGATTTATCCTACTGGTCATGAATCAGCAGAATAATAAACACAAAATCATTTAAACGACTCCGATGATAAAGAAAATAATATCACTTAAGTCATTTACAGAATGTTCATGCTTCAACCATACCCTCGGAATAAAGGTGTTTAGGCACTCATACTTTGATTAGAACTACGAATAGTCATGTTCAATTTCATAAAATTAAAAAACAAAATGAGATAGATAAATAACCCTAGTAGTGTGAGTCTGCTCTTGTATTCTACTAATTATAAATATCCAATACCTCCAAAAATTGGCTAAGTATCCCTTTTATAATAATTGGAGAAATTTCTAAAGATCTACCCACAATTGGGTGGGCTTTCATTTTTAGACTGATATTCAATATTTTGCTTGCGTTGCAAGCTCCAAGGCAAGGAAAGGCCTCGCGATGGGCTTCACTCCACGAGGCCAATCCTGATCCCACACTTAGTAATTTTGTTCTCTTCATTTATACAACCCCCTCTCCAAGTAAGCTCCAAATTGAAAGTTTATCTTGCCTTCAGTCTCGCTCCGCAAGGCCTTCACTAATTCTACGTTTAGCAGATTTTTTGATCCTCATGATCTAGGTGTCATGGTGCGAGATTCATCACAAGATTAGAGCTTCACTCCGCAAGGTCTCTGGTAGCTAAGGGATGGGAAAGAATTATATCTTAAATAATGGCTCACTTTATAAGAACTTTTTTCAACATACATCAATTTTTTTTGTCCATTCTTCATTTTCTCCATCTTTTTGCTTTTCTTGACTTTCCTTTTTTACCTCTCCTAATCTTTAAGCACTCTTTATTTTTATACATCACTAGCAAGGAACATCTTTTTTTTCTATATACTTTTCTTCTTTTTCAATTAGATAAGCATTTTTATTCACTTATTTTATTTTTCTACTCCTTACCAATAATATACTCTATCTTTTCTGACAAGTGCACCCTCAACTTATTTTATTGATTTTCACCTATCTCTTTCTGTTCAATTCAATCTTCCCCTGCACTTTTCCTTAAAGTGACTTAGGAAAACAGAGATCAAACATTATCAAGTTCACATGGAATAGTACTAAAACTGAGCAAGTTTTATATATCTACAATACATATGAAATATTACTAAAACTCGCCACACTTGGTACACAAATGATTCTGAACAACTGTCTTTCCTTGACACTTTACTTGGCCTCATAATTAATTTCAAAAAAATTTCACCCTTTTCTTAAAGTTAGAGTCAAGTGAAGTGACTACATGTTATAGTTAGAGGTAGTCTACATTTCTATGCAAAACATTAAGAGAGTTAACCAAAAGTTGCCTATGGTGAACCTAGGTTAAGCACCTAGCATCTGAAAAGCATTTGAGTTCTCTACTACTATCCTACTCCTAACGATTAATTTTCTCTCAAGACGGTCATCATCCATCCATCGTTGGAAAAAGTCTCTACTTATTACTAAAAATAAAAGTTTACCTAAGTACGGTTCAAAGATTCCCCTGGAAAAAAATAGAAAACAAAACCAAGGGATGAGCTATTTCTAACACGACACAGTAATTACTTACTACTTTAGTCAAAAAGAATTTTCAAGGAATAGCAAGGTAGTTATACACATTCGTGACAAGAAGGAGCTTTTACCCCCCATCCCATACTTAACAATTAGCATTGTCCTTAGTGCTATAAGTAAAATTGCTTAGCATGTGCAAAAATAGAAATACTCCCTAAGATCCTCTGGTAACATAGTTTTGGAAATCTTCCAACCCCACACTTAAACTTACACATGTTAGTCATCATTAGTGGCGAGTTTTCTCACTTCCCTTGATCTGTACACAACCATAACCACTATGCGACATATAAATTTTTTTTCTTTAGGTTTTCTCTCGAGAGGCATCTAATTTTTATTGCAGCATGAAAATACACAATATCATTCCTCCTTACTTAAGCTTATCTAGTCTTCTTCCAGTTAACATCACGGGCCCAATAATATTCCGATCGCTGACCATTTACCAAGAAAATTTTTTAATTATCTATATTTTTTAGTTCAATTGCTCATGTTTGGTTATGTTGACCACTTCAAATAGAACCGATCACTTTGACTTCAGCTTCCCAGGGAAGAGTTAAGTCGCGAATTCAATAGCAACACTAATTGGCTATCTTCAAAGGTTCTCTACAAAATTCTTGTTACACCCCGTAAGTTTCTAACAATTAGTTGGCCTATTCGTACGTTGCTTAAGATTTTTAGAGTGCAATACATACGAGAAAGGGTGCCGGAAAAGGTCGAAAAAGCGTGGAATGGGGACCGCGCGGGAGAAGGCCGGACCAGCTGCCCAAAGGGGCAATGTGTCACTGACCCTCCCTTGGCGCGTTGGGCTCTGTGGCATGCCCGACTTTTGGCGCGAAAAGGTCCGTGCCACGGACCCCGTGTCCACCGCGCAATTTATATATAAGTTAAATATTTTTTTCATTGTTAACTTCAAATTAAAATAGACCCGCGATCAGAAGTAAAAGCTACGCAAATTTCAGGTGATTTTCCTCCATTTATGCCACGAAACACCGCTCAAATTCAAATAAACTTCGGATATTGAAGTTTCAGGCTGCAGGGAGCATCGCTACGAGGTTATTTTCACGAAATTTGCCCGGCAAATCATAACCCCGCCGAGCTAAATTTGTTGGAATTGCTCCAAACTAATATATATACGATCACAGGCTTAAAGTAAGAATTTCTCCCTTCTGGACTTTCAAGAAATTATGAGTTTTTGACCGTGTTCCGTTAAGTTGAAATATAGTTAATATTTATATATAAACTGTTACACCCTGTAAATTCTTGACATTTAGATGGCCTATTAGCAGGTTGGTTAAGAGTTTTAGAATGTCATGCATGCTAGAAAAAGGCTCAAGGGAAGACCGGACAAGCGCCATGTCGAACCATCGCAAGAGGAGGCTGGGCAGACCCCCTCCGTGATGGCCAACGTGTCACGGAGGGCTCACCTCCGCGATGGCCAACGTGCCACGGAGGTGAGGTTCAGCCTCAACTATATAAGCCCCCAGTTCATTTTTTTTAAGATAATTATCATGATTTTTCATAAATCAACCAGAAAACAGAGAGTACGAAGGTTCCACTGAAATTTCCTTTCGTTTACTCTATTAAACGCGGTCCAAACTCGAATTAATCTTGGTTAGTGGAGTATTAAGCTGCAGGGAGCATTCCTATGGAGTTAGTTTCGTGAAATTCGGCCCGCGAACCGTCGTCCTACCGAGCCAAGGTAAGTGGAATTGATCAAAATTAGTGTCAATATACTCCTAGCCCTAAAGTGAGTATTTCTCCCTTTTGGACTTCCGGGAAATAGAGGGTTTTCGGCTATTTTTCAATAAGTCAAAGTTTGGGCTATATATATATTCAAAGTAGTGTTTTATTCCGGAATATTGGTTAATTTACTTCTAATTGTTGTATATATGAATGCAGTTGGAAGAAATAGCTGGATATTGGCCGAGTTACGTCAGTTAGTCCAGAAGTTAGAAACTGAGGTATGTGAAGCTAGTTTCTTCGGCAAGTTAGTAATTCTAGTATAGTAAAATGGAATAAATTCCATAAGGAAGTTCCAGGAGCCGAGTATTAAGTGTGTTGTATTATTATTTCATATCTTAAATAAAAGTCAGTGAATCAGTATCAGACAGCAGGATCTTATCCCATACTCGGTTTAACTCAGTATTAGATTCAGTTTAATTCAGCAAGAGATTCAGAATAGAATATCAGAACACGGATAGTATTTTCAGATTTAATGTACATGTTATATGTGATTACTGTTGCTTGTTGAGACTTGTTTTTGATATGTGGGCACCCTTAGAGCTTCCTTGCCTCCCCAGGGTTAATAGCTATGTCGAGTCCCCCTCCATAGGGTGAGGATACGTCACTCCAAGGAGTGGCATGCCGTCCGCAGTAGGACGATGATGGGATGTTGCATTCCCCATAGCAGGCTGATCAACATTATAGCATACCCTATCGAGCGCTTGCGCCTAGGGCACAGATTACATATTACAGATACAGATCTCAGATTACAGTTATAGTCAGGGGCCTAGAGAGCCCAAGCTGCATACACAGGCGGCCGGTAGGGTGCTCGTAATTATTAGATGAGTAGAGTGAATTTATTTTTGGATGGCGACCCGGGTAGGGGTATATAGATTGCGTGTTGATTGGCACCTTCTGGCTTATGGGGATGGTATAGGTTCTTGTATGTTATATACATATATATGTTACTTNTATATATATATATATATATATCACTTATTAAATTGATAGATAGCAGGACACCGCATAGACTGGTATGATTCTTATCTTCTTTCAAGTACAGTTAAGCTCGGTATAGATTCTGCTATTCCATACAGTTTTAGCTATCCTCTGTCATTTCAGTAACTATCAGTATTACTGCTTATCTTCAGATATGTTTGGTTTGCTTTGCATACTCGGCACCAGTGGTACTGACGCCCGTTTGGGGGCGCTGCATTACTTGCCTGCAGGTACTCTTATACGAGGAGCCGATCCCTCGTGATTCCAGCTAGCACACAGAGTCATCAGCTCCCTTAATTTGGAGCTAGACAGCTATAGGTTTATTCCTTTCTTTTGTTGTATAGTATGGGTAGGCCGGGGCCCTATCCCGACCATCTTATTAGTATTCTTAGAGGCTTGCAGATTGTATATTCCCTGTGGTTAGCTGTGCCGGTCGTGCGAGGCCGTGTGTATGTTTTAGTTTGTTTATGATGGTCGTTTGGGGCCTTATTCAGTTGGTAGTGGTGATCTTGTTGGTCACGTAGCAGTTTAGCACTTGTTTTCTTGATTCAAAAATAACTAGACAGTATGGTGGCCTTGTCGACCCGCATAGGTTCCCTATTGATTCAGTTGTTCTGGGTAGTTGTTGTTTCTTACAGGTGGCTATAGGCCTAGTCGGCTGGAGGATGTATTTACAGTCGTTATATAGCCCGTCGTTTTCTTGAATCTAGAGTTAGAGCCAGTCTAGCACCAGAAGTGCTCAGGCTCAACTAGTTTAGGTCTTAGTAGGGCACCAGGTGCCAGTCATGCCTCCCAAGGCGGGGCGTGACATAAAGTTATCGTTTCAAGCCAAATTTGGTATTAAAATTCGTCTTTTTCTTCTAGTATAATGGTTACAGCAGGAAAGAGCTGACAAATCCAAGTTGAAACTCGTCGGTTATCCGGGAAGCAACAGTTGAGGTATTTAAGGCTTAACCCTCAGCAAATATACTCTTCGTACAGTGTTACGACTTATGTTCTAGAATAGAAAGGACGATTTCATATACCGTAGATAGCTGCTACCATTTGATTGTGATTAGACATGTTGTAATTAGTTGTTGCTATTATATAGAGATCAGACACGCTATGATTAGCTGCTATCAGTAGATTACGATTATATAGGTTCTAGTTAGCTACTAGAGAGATTATATAGATTATACTGTAGTGTCTCTCGTCAAGAAGGAACCTGGTAGGTGTGATACACGCTAGAAGCGTCATAGAATCTCTTCTATTCTCCAGTTCATTGTAGTAGTAGAATTGTATATTCAATTGTCAGGTCCAAATCTTAGAAGCTCGTGAATAGCTATTGGGTAGTGAGTTGAATTGTATAGGTGTGACTGGGCTATACAACTACTAGTTTGGCACCTGGGTTGCCAAAAAAGCATGCCCGGGAGCCCGTGACATACCTGCACGCTCCAGGGCCAGAAATATCGACAGAATAGTTATACTTTAGAATCAGTGGCACTAGGATTGTCTAGTGCACCGAGTGGGAACCTACCATTCTATCAGCCGTTACCAGAGGTTGTCAGCCCTGGTTGACTTAGCAGTTATTATACAGGTCGCCAGGAAGCCAGCCCAGTCGTCCAGGTCAAATAAACCCATGGGTACCCCAAGGACGGGGACCTTATCAGCAGTTAGAGGTTGGGCCAGTGCCCCAGCCAATTCTTATAAGGTACTTAGGTACAGATTGCCAGGAGTTACTAAGCCTATATAAACTTGCCTATAAGGTTAAGAATCTCCTAGAAAAGTAATATAAGATCCGACTAGACCAAGATGAGGTCTAAGGCACTAGTAGTACCATGTTAGTATAGTACCGCCCACAGGCTAAGGATGTTAGTAAACTTCCTATGGGGGATTACAGGCCGATCACTCAAAAGCATGTTCGGCCAGTACCATCCCTACAGTTATCCTAAGCAGAGGAGATAAGTAGTTAGTCATTCGCGACCCCGCAGTTGTTTATGAGTTAGAGTTGTCCGAGTAGGACATTCAGAGTTATGTTAGACCACTCTAGATCTCGCCCTATTCAGTCCAGACTATTATAGATCATGATCATTATCAGGATCCTCTAATTAGATATAGGTGCACGACATGCCTGTTAGCAGCTTTACAGACTATCCTAGGGGGCGAGCAGCGGTGGCATTAGGCCCAGAAGGCCAGTTATGCCTTTGAGTGGATAGATTAAGATGTTAGTACAGCACCTTGGTGGGGTTTTCCCTCACTTAGGAGCCATCCATGACCACCCCAAGGTTACTAGTTGTGTCGACGCCCACCAGAGGCGAGAAGACGTCGCTCTACGGAGTGGTATGTCAACCGCGAGGGATGAAGATGGGGTCCCAGGTCCTAATATGTCATGGTTGGCTCTACGCACCCCCGTCGAGTCTGGTGCCCGGGGTGCAAATATCAGGAGTCTGTCGGACTCAAACACAGCTACAGTTCAGGGGCCGAGTGGGCTCAGTTGTAGAACCAGGGGACCGGTAGGTTGGCTACAGTACCAGTGAAGTCATAGAAACCTGGGTAGGGGTATATAGATTGAGATATGATCGCCAGGGCTTATAGGGGCTGAAAGAGTTATTTAGTGTTGATTGTACCTTTCGGCTAATGAGGTCCAGGTGAGGTTCTTGTTTGTATTCTTGTCTGCTAGTTGTAGTTTATAAATGTGTAATTATACAGTTTTAGCTTACGTACATGTAGTATTATTTAGATGCAGATTACGAACCAGCAGGCGTATAGGTTAATCTTTCTGCCCTTCTTTCTATTCGTTTCTAATCTTTATCAGCTTATCTATTGCCTTACATATTCGGTACATATTGTACTGACACCCTCCCCTGGGCGCTGCATTACTTTCCTGCATGTTTAGAAAGTCAGGGTTCAGGATCTCCAATAATAGTTGTTCAGAGTCCGCAGTTGGGACAACTCCTTTCATTCAGTGTTTCTAGGTTGTAGAGATTTTGATATTCTAGTCATATAGCATTTTGGGTAGGTCGGGGCCCTGTCCCGACCACTATTTGTACTCTTAGAGGCTTGCAAATCACAGTCGTCAGTTAGTTAGTTGTATGTTGGCCGTGTGGGGCCTTAATCAGTTATGTTTTGTATGTGGGCCGTGTGGGGCCTAGGATAGTAGTTTTTCTCCATTTCTGTTATAACTAGACAACATGGTGGCCTTGTCGGCCCGCATAGGATCCCTTCTGTTGCCTATTGTTGGTTAGTTGTTTTCATTTACAAGTGGCTATACGGCCTTGTCGTTCGGAGACTGTATTTACAACCGAGATATAGCTCGTTGTTTTCTTGAAGTGGGTCATAGGCTGGCACCAGACGTGCATAAGCCTATCCAGGTATGTTAGTTGTCAGTCATGCCTCCTAAGGTGGGGCGTGATAATTCTATTATTATGCCATCTTTTGGTCTTCTCCTTGTAAAATTTTGCATTCTTGTATGCCTACAACCTAAATTCTTCTAGCTCTTATAATTGGTGCATCCTTTTCTTTCCTGCTAATTCTGCATCCAGATTGAGCTTTTTGACAGTACAAAATGCCCGATACTCAAACTCCACTAGCATATGACACATTTTCCCATAGATAAGTTTGTAAGGAGATGTACCAATGTAGGTCTTGTATGTTGTGCGGTAAGCCCATGGGGCATCATCCAACTTTGCTACCCCAATCTTTTCTCTAAGAATTCACAGTTTTCTTCAAAATTTATTTCACCTCTCTGTTTGAGATTTCCACTTGACCACTCATTTGAGGACGGTATCCAGTTGTCACTTTGTGACGCACCCCATATTTGGCTAGTAGGTGATTGTTGTAGAAGTGCAATCCTCCATCACCAGTTAGAGATCTTGGTGTATCAAAACCTAGTAAAATTGGACATTTTCACTAATCTTACCACCACCTTGGCATCATTGGTTGGGAAAGATATGACCTATACTCACTTGGATACATAGTCAACTACTACCAAGATGTATCTCTTGCCAAAGTATGGTGGAAATGGACCCATGAAGTCTATTCCCCACACATCAAAGATTTCCACTTCAAGAATATTCTAAAGTGGTATCTCGTGCATTCAAGATATTGATCCTGTTCTTTGGCACCTATCATAACTTTTAATAAACTCATAAGAATCTCTAAACAAACTAGGCAAGAAAAAACCTGATTGCAGTACTTTGGCGACAATCCTATCATTACCATAATGACCTCCATATGGCAAAAAGTGATAGCTTTCCAACCCTTGTTTTGCTTCACTTTGAGGAATGCATATTCTAACTACCTGATCAGGCCCTTTCTTGAATAAATATAGCTTATCTTAGATTTCGAAGTGAGAGTCATGATAGAGTCTCCTTCTTTGTTGAGTTATACTGGCTTCAGGGGATAGACACCGCTTACTAATAAATTCACAATATTTGCATACTGCGATACTTCTTAATTTGGAAATATTCTCTAATAATCCCATCTTCGGACACGTGTGTCCTATTCTCCGATTGTGATAGATGATCAGCTACTTGGTTCTCAGTCTGTTTTCTATATTTGATCTCCAAGTCAAATTCTTACAACAATAAAATCTACCAGATCAATCTTGGTTTGGCATCCTTCTTGTTAAACAATTAATGAATTGCAGCATGATCTATATAGGTTATCACTTTTCCCCCATGAGATAAGACCGAAATTTATTGAAGTCTTAAACTATTGCCAGTAGTTCCTTCTCTGTCACTATATAGTTGGTTTGTGCACATTCTAATGATTTAATTGGTGTAATAGATAGAGTGGAAATACCTTTCCATTCCTTTGTCATAACATATCTCCCACATCTAGATCAATTTCATCATACATTAACTCAAAGGGGAAATTCTAGTACGGTGCAATCATGATCCCTGCAGTAACTAGCATTCGTTTAAGCTCCTCAAATACCTACAAGCAATTTGCATCAAAGACAAACTTTACATCTTTTTTCTATCAGCTTGCACATGGGTCTAGAAATTTTGAAATAGTCTTGGATAAATCTTTTCTCAAATCCTGGGTGGCCAAGAAAACTCCTCACTTCCCCTATGGACACTACGAAGGTAGTTCTTCACTCACCTCTAGTTTGGCTCTATCTACTTCCAAACCTTTGTTTAACACCTTGTCTCCCAATAATATGCCTTTGTACCAAAATATGATACTTTTCCCGATTAAGGTCCAAACTGACTCTGGGTTGGCTCCACACAACTCTGTTGCATGATCTCTCTTGCATATTTCATAGAAAATGTATGTAAGTTGGACCTAGGGATGATCTTGGGCCACGAGCAGTTTGACAACTGACTGATCTTACCAACCATGGTTGTTATTTGAACCGATAAGGAAATCATGCCATCAACATTCAACATTTTTGCAGCCTTCTTCACTATGCTCTAGCCTCCATCTGTAGTCCATTCGGGGTTGCTCTAAGATAACCTGTTCAGCAACAAATACAATTCATCATAAGTCTTTTCCAGAGTCTATCCTCCAGTGGCTAAATCTAGCAATATCTTAGTGTGTGGCTTCGGACTCTCAATGAATGTGTGAGCTAACATTTTCTTCGTCTAGTGGTGGTGCATACAATCTCTTAAAAAACCTTTGAATCTTTCCCAATCTTGATACAAGGTCTCTCCATCTCTTTCTGAAGCCAATAATCTCACTCCTTAGGTTGGCAATCTCCTGGATGAAAAAAATTGAGTGAGAAATTCTTAGCAAAGTCGGACCATGAGGTTATAGAATTGCGGGGTTTAGACTTAAGCCAATTCTTTGCTTCACCCAAAAGAGAGAACAGGAACAACATGAGCCTCCATAAGCAGTTGAGACCCCAGTAGTGATGTAAGTATCACTTATCTCCAGGAAATTCTAGATGTGTTGTTGTGGATTCTAATAGGGACAACCTGTGAGCTACCCACTTGTATAAAGGAGTTGGACCTTATTCTGTTTCAACTTTCACCTTCCCATGATGACAGGCTTCTAAATACTGGAGTTCATATTACTTACAAGAGGTACTACCACATCTCTTGCTTCTATCGGGGCTTCCTCCTATCGGGGCTTCCTCCTCTAGTGCTATATTTTCCAACTACTATGTCCTTTCCTTTCTCGTCTCAACTGATAAAAATATCTCTCTAATTCCAGTTGGAATTCTACAACATTTTCTACACTCAGATTCCTTTGCATTCACCTGTAACACCTACAAAAATGTAGCAACTAAAATCAAGTTAAGAAATAATAGCTAAAAACTCTAATTTTATCGATTATATTCTCCAGCAATGGCATCAAAAATTTATCGTTCTTAAACACACACATAAGTGTATGTGACCGTACAAGTAATACAGTGATATAAGATCAGGTTGTCGAACCCGCAGTGGCTCATTGTTGATAAGGAATTAAAGATCTGCTATTGTACTTGTTGATTAGTAATTTCAAAGGGATTGAGTTGAACATTTTTGTAACCATTGTTCCAAACAATATTATATAACAGATACTATATTAAACTTGCAATCATAGTAGAATTCTGGGACTATGGCATAGTTGTGCATTCCTATTCCTACTGGATTTCCGTAATATGTTAACTTTATTGGGATTGTTACTTCAGGGGTTGATATTATGGTTTCGAATCTCTCGAGACTCTAACCCTCTGGTCAGATTACTCACATGACTATATCTCTATGACATGTAAATAACAAGAATGCATTTAAACTCTCATATATGAACTAAATATGGTAGGCTAGGTATATTTATATCCTAGCCTCAAATTGTTTCCTTTAAAGGATCCTATTCTAATTGATTCCAATTCAGTCATGGATTTCCTCTCTCGAGTTCGTCCATGACTAGGAATTACCCTACTGGTCGCGAATAGCAGAATAATAAATGCAAAACTAATTACTCAAATGATAAAGAAAAATATTACTCAAGTCATTTACAGAACATTCATGCTTCATCTATAGCCTCAGAATAAGGGCATTTAGCCACTCATACTTTGATTACAACTAGGAATGGTAATGTTCAATTCCATAAAATAAGCAAAAAAAATGGAATAGTGAAGTAATCCTAGTAGTGAAACTCTACTCTTGTCTTCTGTTCTTTTTAAATATATGATAGCTCCAAAAAGTGGCTAAGTAGCCTATGTATAAGTGGAGAACTTTAAAAAGACCTACCCACAATTTGGTGGACTTTCATTTCTAGATTGAAATTCAGTCCAATGCTTGATCATGAGCTCTAAGACGAGGAGAGGCTCACGATGGGCTTCGCTCCACGAAGCCTATCCTGATTTTCACACTTAGTCATTTTCTGCTCTTCATTTATACACCCCTCTCATAGGGCAAGGGGTTGTTTCACCTTTAGCCTTGCTCCATGAGGACTTCACCAATTCTATACTTAGCATTTTTTTGCTCCCCGTGATTTGGGTCTCGCAGCGCGAGATTGGAGCTTCCCTCCATGACGTCTCTAGCGGCTCCAACACTTAGTCAATCTTGCCTCTTTTTCTTGTTCTATGCTCACCTAGCATTCTCCAAAGAGACGTATAGGCTTGCCTTGAGTTGTGCTCTGCATGGAACATCATATTCCTTCATACTTGACATATTTTGGAGGTCTTTACCTACAAATTATACAAAAAATTTCCATAAGCTCAATGACATAATAATTGAACATAGTTAGGTGTATTTAGTTTTTTTTCTCTTAAAAAAAGATACAAATATGGGTAGTATATATCTATTAGACGTGTAAATACACCTAGCATTAGATCTCATTTTTTTTTCACTTGACATCTCATTCTATTCACAACATCACCTCTCCTTTTTCCTCTCTTGAACTGTCAATACGCACTCCCTTACTCCTCTCAAATTTTTTCTCTCTCATCCGCACCTATCCTCTCTCTAATTGTTTTTATATCCTCACAATGTATGGAGTTAAAGATGTAAGAACAAATCTCTCCATATTCATCTTGAGAGAGTATTTTTTTCTTTTTCATATTATATGAAGCCCACTATTAGCATACCATGGTTTTTCCAATAAGATATGACAATTATATATGGCAACAATATTTTGCCAAACCTTATCCTCATTACTTCCAAGATTGAAGATGTAACACCCTTTTGTTTACCTTTACTCCTTTTCACATGTAGGATGAAATAAGCCCAATACAAGGTAAGTTCAATTTTTCAACCATATGAGTGCTAAATAAGTTATAGCCAACCTCTTTATGAATTCTCGTGGCACATAGCTTAGATAATACTTATACTCTAGTTTGAAAAATAGTTCTTATTCCTCATCCTCGTTAAATTGTACATTCATTTGATTTGTTCTCCTTCACTCAACAAAGGGTGACATCTAACGCATCAAGTCTGGCAGTAATCATTCTGAGTACCTCAGTTAAGTTGTTTCTTTGAGTTCCAACTTTAGTTTCCTTGCCTATTTTAGACATCTCAATAAAATATCAAAGAAATAAGTGTCTCCCAATTTGCCTTTTTTTCTCTTTCTCTCTATTGATCTCACCTTCTCTCTCCTTTTTACACTCATAATACTATCTTTGGTTGGATCTTTTTAAGATTTATATATAAACCCTATTAGTAATAACCTCTCAAAGTAAGATATAGAAAGAAAAAAGAATTTACCTATAAATAGATGCATTGGGTTTGATGAGACAAGAAAAATTATCAATTTGTGTAACAAGACAATTTTTCAAATTTCCATCTCTTCTTATTTTTTTTTCCTCGTTGACATAGGAAATCAAGAATCAAAAGAAATTTGGAAATTTTTTTAGGATACTTTTAATTCTCAAGCAATTGAATTTTCTCTCTTCTTCTTTGCTTGTTGTTGTTTGGCTATGTAGTTACATTTTAAGATACTATAAGAAAAATATTTCTTTTGATTATTTTGGGTCGAGAACCTCCCAAGACTATCAAGAATGGAACCTTGATAGACTGCTCTAATACCACTTAATAAGAATCGAGTTACTTGAATAAAATAAGAAAATAATGTGGAAGCGAAAATAAAAAAACTAAAGACAGGAATAGTCAGATATGTGAAATTCAAGAATAAAATCTCCAAACTCCAAAATAAGTTCTAAGAACCCTAACTGATCTTATCATTCATAAATTAGTGGAATAAAACTAATTATGAT